>VZUI01093003.1:0-25582 GCA_013401135.1 Cettia cetti | reverse complement strand
AGATAGATAGATAGATAGATAGATAGATAGATAGATAGATAGATAGATAGATAGATAGATAGATAGATAGATAGATATAGATATATGTCCATGCTATAAAATACTGTATTGTTTGTCAGATTTATTGTCTCTTACACAGCCAATGTCTGTCACAAGAACTAAGGATCTTACAGGTATTTGTAGTTTCCTTAAGTTTGGCTTCTTCTTACACCAAGAGGTAAATATCTACAGTTACCCACAGCTCCACACTGCCAGCAATTATGAGGAGTTCATTATTCAGGGAGTCAGCTTCAGATACTGTAGTATTTTACAGAAAAGAAATTTCTTCTTAATATACAACAAAATATCTTTTTTTAAATCCCTCTTAGTCTCTCCATACTTAAAATCCATGTCAACACAAAACAAGAAAGATCAAGAAAGATGTGGACCAGCTAAAGTTGATCCAGGGGATGGCCGTGAAGGTGATCTCAGGCATGAAGCATCTCTTCTGTGAAAACAGGCTGAGAGACCTGGAGCTGTTGAGCCTGAAGGAAAGAAGGCTCCAGGGAGACTACACTGCATCTTTCCAGTGCCTGAAGGGAGCTTGTAAAAGGGAAGAAGGCAGATAGTGACAGGAAAAGGTGCAATGGTAAACTGAGAGAGGACAGGTTTAGATTAGATGTTAGTGGGAAATTCCTTACTCAGAGAGTGGTGTGGTGCTGGCACAGTTTGTCCAGAGAAGCTGTGGATGCCCCAGCTGTGGAAGGGATCAAGGCCAGGTTGGCTTGGGCCATGAGCAACCTGATCTAGTGACCATCAGGGTGGCTGGAACCAAATGATCTTTAAGATCCCTTCCAAACCAAACCGTTCTATGTTCAGTGATTCTTTGACTCTATGTATTTTCAAGGCTGTTTGACTTTTACTAGCAAACCTATGTTCAAAGGTCTATAACTCAACATAAAATCTCAGTTCTTTCCTGAAATCTAGTACCATGAAAATTCTCTTTGCAATCTATTTGTTGTAGAAAATGGAATAGGATAAAAATGCTTCCAGTTTTTCCTTTATGATGCAAAAGCACCTATTCTTACTAAATTATACATAGCTAAAATAAAAAGTTATACACGCAACATACATCAGAAGGGTGCCACTATATTTTAACTATCTTTCCCTTCAACTGCCAGCTGAAATTTCTTATTAATCTATAAATCTAAGAGTTTTAGTCCATATGATTATTGCTTCCAGCTTTCTCTCTCTCTCTCTCTCTCTCTCTCTCTCTCTACTTTTAGAGCATAGTTCATTATAATTCTACTTCATTAATACAAAATGACAAAAAAGTACTTATGTTTTCGGTCTGTTAATGTAGTGTAGGACGCTGCCATTTTGAGGTACTATGCTTGCTGAATCCAGGGGGGCACAGCACTGAGTTCAGCTCTGCAATCTTCTCTAAATTGTCAGCTTAAGTTAATATTTTAATAAAGGAATAAAAATGAGTCTTGTGCTTATCTGAGGAAGAAGTTAAGCTCATGACCACACGATCTTATAGCACTTCCTGAGTCAGCAAAGCCAGTGTAGAACATCCCATTGACATTGGTGGGTCAAGATTTGTTTACCTGAATGGTGGTACATTAACACAACGATTTCTAATGAAGGCAAAAAATAATTAAGACAATGTAGCAGGAGGCCAGCTGAATACCCTGTCTGACTTCAGAGACAGAAAGTACATTTAGATTATTTTGGCAGAATTCACAACTGTGATATAAAAGACACTGGATATACTCAGAAAATAACACACTTGGTTTTTGAAAAAAAGAGCATCTCCAGTCCATTAAGTGGAAATCTTAGTCTCTTGGGTTTTTTTGTACTTCATACCCTGACAAAATACTTGTCATTCTAAAAAATTAAAAACGTAGGCCTAATAATTTTTGTTCTGTATGCAAAAATTTGCTTAAAGTAGACACGAATCAAAGAACAAGAACATGAAAATAGACATGTGTCTGTCAGGATTTTGTGTATTTTTTCCTTAGAAACATCAGTTTCAAAAAACAAGGTCTTCAGGTTTTGTGCTTGTTATTAACTCAGTTGATATTCATCCCACAAAAAAATACATCATTCATTTTCAAGTAATTTTCTTTCTTTTTATGTATTTCAAAAGGCTGGGGTTTATGCTGCGCATATAAGGAGTGAATTTTAATTTATGTAATGAGTGAAAAGTACATTTTATGATCTCTGCAGAACAGGAAAATTCTTGGATCATGATTTTTTTATGTCTAAACCTGCCACATATTGTTTTATTATCTCAAAAGGCAATTCATATTAAATATATTTTTATACACTTTAGGAACTAATTAACAAAAACATTACCATTCAATGATAAAAAATTCAAAGTCTTTTTCTCTACCTTGTAATACACTAAATAATCCTTCTATGTTTTCTTGGGGTGTTTTTGCAACCAATTCTTTCTTACGTCTCATGGAGAATAATAGAAATCATGTTATAGAATATAAGAAAATAAGAGAGACTCCAACCTCAGAAAGTCCAACAGAGGATTAATGAAGTCTGTTGCAACTTCGGCTAAGTAGTTTCCAAAAGTTTTGGTGAACCATATTCAAATACTTAATTCAGCCAAGTATTTTAGTGTAAAACACTTTATGACAGGAATGGTGGCTACCCCATCAAAATCTTTCTTTCTGTAATTTTACTTTGGTTTTTTTTTGTCCTAACCTCAGTGGTCATGAAGCACATCATACACCATTCATCTCTGAAACTCGTATTTAGTCTTTGAAGATAACTCAGGCTTCTTCAACTCTTCTTCAGTTTTTCTGTTATTCCATTGTTGTTCTCTGGAGCCTGTTGGCTAACATCTTCCTTAAACTGAAGTTTATAGGAAAAAGCAGAAATACAAGACAAAAATATTTTAAAAAATATTTAACAGTTTTTAAAACAGCATGACAGGTCTGAGTCACATTCTGCTTGTTATTCATGATAAACTGCAGGTTTCCTGCACTATATTCCTATTTGTGTTGCAGATTATCTGAGGTAACTTTAGAAATTTGCTCCTGTTCTTGTTGCTCTTCTGTATAAATTAGATTAATTTCTCAAATTATTTTGAATTCTAAACCTTTTCAATGGTTCTGGTTTTGAACCTCAATGGTATGATAGAATCTGCAAAACCAGTAAATGGACTATATATTCTGTGGATTATTGCTATGGAAAGTAAAAGTATGCCTTATATTTACATTGAGATATATACTTTTTGGAGCATATATTTATATCTGTGTCTGCAGTTCAGCACATATTTCCATGGAACCCTATTTACTACATCTCCCTTTTGACAATGAACCAAAATCAATCTTAGATGCTATCACTTTATACAAGTTTCATTCTAAACAGTGCTTTCCTTCAAACTTCCAGGGGGGAGGAAAATTTCTCTCCTGGAATGAAGCAGAAGTGTAATTTTCCTCAAGCAAGCACAGGGCTGTTGAATGTGTATCAACTAAGTCGGTTCTGTGAGTACATTCCCTGACCAGATTAAATCTCCCCTAAAGTAAACAGCTGCCAAAAGGGATGGAGGAGAAATAGCTGGTGAGGGAAGTGGAAATGGCTCAAGCTCTCTTACTGTTAAATTCACACTTACATTTTTATCTGATATGTATTCACCTAACAGATTAATCAAAAATGTATTTTGTAAGAAAATCTTTATATACTTTACAGTCCTTAGAAAGAATATTTGGAATTAGATATGTGATATATAGATATAGATATATATATATATATAAAATGTGGAGAGTTCAGACCCAGATATCTATCAGAGTCCAAAGTGTCTCCTGCTTGTTTATAGCCTCTTCCAAAGTGTCTGTGTGTGATACTCATTCAACAGAGCAATTTGAATTGCCTGTATAAACAGCCATGTACAACATTCATTAAATACTGGCTCAGATTTATTTTTTTCTTGCTAATGACATTCAGTCATTAGAAAAGGACACAAATACGGCTGATGTCCTGAAACCTGCCTGACAATCAAGGAAAGCATGACCTACGTCTGCACAGAACAGCAGAGAGCAGAAAAGAGGTCACAGTTTTCTATCAGACTAAATACTTTCTGAATTGCTGAAGAGCATCATATAACATCAAGGGACACAAGTGAGCATCAGCTGCATGGTGTTTACAATAAGACTAGGTTTGTACTTCATCTGATACATTTTTATTGCATTCTCAAAAATATGAAGTTTCTTTCTTGAAAAAAAACCCCACCCCTCCAAAAAACCCAACCATTCAAACCAAAAAACAGGGAACAAAACCAACAAAGAACTTAATAAAAATATTTTACAAAACAGACATAAAGAGGAGGGATGTTTAGGACAGAAGTTTTCCCTTTTTCATCTGCAAGGTGAAATGTGTTCATTAGACAATAGAATAGAATGACATTCAATAGAATGACATTTTCATCTGAGCTACTGCACCCATTAACTTGACCACATTTGACTGACGACTGAGAGTATGTACTAAAAGGCAAAGACATGGTGTGGGATCTGAAAACACCTCTAATCTAGTGGTTAGGGGGTATCATGACATACGCCCAAAAGCACAAGTTGCTGCTCTGTTCTAAATATGTTGATTTTCTGATTTTGCTACCATAGTGTCATTTTGCATTTCAATAAGGTAAATTTTCACAGAGCCTCCTCCTTAAGATCAGAGAGAAACAATACTGCTTCTTTGAGATATTGGTTGTTGAAGTTGGCATTTAAGTGACTGTCAATTAAAAAGTTTTAGTTTAGTAACCTGTCATTTTTTGTGCTCTCCCTCACCATTTTGAGAAACTATGTAGTGCAAGAAATGAATGGACCTATACCATCTATACTCCTTGAATATCTGACTGTACATTTGAAATACATTTAATTCTGCTTTTTAGGATCCTTTCCTGTGAAAGAACTGAATTAAAATCCTTATATTTTCATGCAGAAAATATACTGTAGCCATTTATTAAAATATTAAGGATTCTATCCAGATGAAGTAAAGCAGCGTCCATGATTTTATCTTGGATATGCGGTTTGATTAAATTATATTTGATTAAATATATATGGTTTGATTTTTTTTCTCCAGTTGTTTTTTTCTCCAAATTTTTTTTTTTGTTCCTGCATTTTCAGTGATGGTTGGTTGGTTGGTATTCTAGAGCATAAGAATAATCAGAACATTTCATCAGTGTCATAGTTGACATGATGCCTAGTGGAACAGTAGGAGAGAATGCCAGCTGAATGCAAATTGAGATAGAGATTAGGAAATAATTAGATTATTAATTGTAAAAGTCCTCAAAATGTTTCTGTAACTCTTACAGAACTGATTTCTCCTTAAGAAGCAACAAGGTGAAGAACAGACCATGGTATTCAGGGTCGGAGAAGAAAAAAATGGAAAAAGCCCCACAAAATTTGTGGATACTTAAAGAAACAGGAGCCTGTGAGTTCCTAAGATACAAGTCATCACCCAGACCTGCTTGGTCATGGCCCTGGAAAACACTTTTATCATTAATATCCCCATCATGGACCTGAGAATATTTATCTATCTGAGAGAGAACTTGATGGTTGACAAAGGACTGACATATTGAGTGGAGCTCTAAAAAGAAGTTTGCACTGTATCCTTCTTAAAAAAAAAAGTGATTTCTTTAAGATTGTGATAACGTCCTGTCTCTTTCATTAAGGCTAAATCTATTCACCTTGTAAAATGAATCTTTTGTTTATATGAAAGGTGAAAACATGTTTTTTTTGGTATGTAAAAGCATGGTCTGTGCTGAAACACAACTTTCTGATAACACACATGGTTCAAAACAGCATAGGTCATCTGGCTTAACACAGCAAGAACAGATCATCCATAACTGACTAGATATCACTCATAGTGTACTGACTAATTTACTAAAACTAGCTTCAGCTTAATTTTTTATACTGTAAGGATGTTTAGTTCAGGAATGCCTTGTCTTGATTACCTAATTTTGTTTCAAACCACATTTTACAAAAAAAAAAAAAATCTTAATATATTTGTACTGATCTTTTTTCCATTCTGGTTATATTGATTATATAAAATATTGCCTAGGTTTGAGACAGGACACATACTGTTCTTAAAGAGTGGACTGGTCATGATTTCTTTGGTTATCCTTGAAATTTTCATAGAATTAAGAGAAAGTACATATATTAAGTGGTTTTTTAAAGTAAAGAATTTGGCTTTTATATGAATAAAACAGAAAATCGACTCACCTTCCTGCATTAAAAGTTGATGGAATTGATGTTTCACAATGGTAATTTTGTTACAAAGCATAAGCTTTTTCCTATTACTTGGTGTCTCATGGTACTTTGGAGCAGACAAGAGAGTGTATTTTTGAATGAGGAATCCATGTCAACTGATGAGCTAATAAACAAAACCTGTGCCAATAGCTAGAAAAGTAACAACTAGGGAAAGTGAAGGTCTATCTGTCAAGTCATAATTTAAAATTTTTAATCTAAGTTCTTACCATGCTTTTATCAGAATCAGACAGAATTCTCTGATGCATAATGAATTGCATCCGTGTAGAGCACACAGAAAACTTAATTTGTCTCATCAAAGAAAGGACACAAAAACAACAACCTACTAGCACTATTTTTAATCTCCATGGCTATCTCAAATTAAGGTCAAAGAAATTACTGAGAAGATGGAATTCATAAATTCTGTATTAAGCAATAACAATCTATGTGTGTGTGTATATATATATACATATATGAGTATATATATATATACATATATATATATGAGCACAGATTGACTAACTTTTGCATTCACTATACTCCTTGAAATTATTATATTTTGCATTAAGAATGCTTTGTTGTTGTTTCATACTCTTGGTATTTTGAAGGGGGATGATTTCTGGTTATAGCTTGTGTTAATTTTGAAGGTAATCAGCTTACCAATTTACCATTGAATCAAAACACCTGCTCTTCATCCATTTAAAGTCCCTTAGGAAGGATATTTCTGTTGCATAAAAAAGAAAAACCAGCCCTAAACTATCTTACAGTAGAGGTTTTTCTGTTTAAAACTCTAAAAGCTCAGTCCAGAAATATAGTTATCACAGAACTCAGGTTAAGTCATTAAAGCTTCCACAAATTATTTTAACATTGCCTAAAGTAATTTATATTCAGAATAGAGGTCAGTTTTGCTTTGAAATTGATGTGTCTTATTCTCAAAAAGAAATACCATGCAATATTTTAAAGTGAGTAAAATAATGCTTTCAGAGCAGATACATTTATATTATTTATCTTTGCTATTCAGTAGCTTAAATGTACACATACTCACATAGGTCTCTCTACCCCAGACACATATGAAGAATTTCAATACTGGAATACAAAATTCATTCTGATTGAGTGTAACATCTTTTTTTTTCCACTTTTTTTTTTGTTTTGCATGGCAGGGAACAGAGAAAAGCTTTCTGCACAATGTCTTGGAATCTGAGAGAAACTGATAGCTTCTGCAGAGAGACATAAGATAAGGAAAGCATATTTAGAAAACCAACACGTGAGGAGAGCAGCCTAGCAGCTATAAAATCAAAACTACTTCAAAAAGTAATGCTAGGACAAGGAGATGAATTCTAATAAAAACAGTGGAACAGTAGTAAAGTTTCACTATACAACATAACCATTTCAAAGGAACTTTCAGCACCTTGAATATTCCAGGACATGAAAGTATTTGGCTATAAAGAGGAGAATACAATTACAACTTTACACTTAGCCAGATGCAAAATCCCCTTATTTTTCTCCCAGTTATCATTCATGAGACACATTGTCCAAAACTAGTAGACCTCCAATAATATTTCTATTGATTTCAAAAGCTTCTACATCAAACTCCACATCACCTATCTAAGTGCTCTTTTTTGAAGTTCATGTAAACCTTGGAAATAAATAATCACAAATATTTCTAAGTCCTTTACTGTGTGTTCTTCTTAGTAAAAACATTGAAGCTTTGAGTCAAAAATCTTTGTTCCTTCTAATTAGAAAGAGGGGGGGAATGAGGGAACTGGTAGCAAAATCCATCTTTTTTTTTCAATGTAGCTGATGAATGTTTGAATACAATAGACAGAGTTGAAACTTTAGAGAAATTTTATTTTATTTAGAAATGCATTATTTTTTAATTGCACCGTGTTAAAACGGTTTTCTGTTTGTCTCATTTTCAGATCATTAAAACTAGGCTATAAGCTATTTTATTTTTTTTATTTCATCTTGAGAAGGAAGGCATTACAGATGGTAATCTGTTGAAAGTACAAGGTGAGAAGTGAAAACCTAACCTGACTGGGTATTGCATTTGTGTTTATGGCATTAAGATGGAGATGTTTTTTGACAAAATCAGTTCAGTTGCTAAAGTGTGAAAAGTTTCAAAAGAACGACTGAAGGGATTTTTGGGATTCAGCTGCAGGAAAATGTATGGAAAAACTACTACTCTATAATGTATCAAAATGTAAAAAAAAAAAAAAAAAAAAAAAAAAAAAAAAAAAAAAAAAAAAAGTTAAAGAAAAACAAAATTGATGTTTCCATGTTCTTATTCCTTCTGCTCAGAGGTCCTTGTCTCATACTATCTACCTGATCTTTCCTACTGATGAGCTGACACTCCCTTGTCCTCCTTTGAAATTCCTCTTTCCAATATCATTTGCCTCCATCTGCTTTTGACTTGACATCTGAAGGGCTTTGCACTCTCAGAAGGCCAATGCTATTGATGCCTGAGCCTCTGTACCTTCATGGATCATCTCTTTCACCAGTGTCAGAATATAATTTTCAGTCTCCCTGCAAGTGACCTTTATTTATTCTCACATATCAGCTTTGATTATGTTCAAGTTTTTAATAAAACAAATTTGCAGTTTAACCTCTCTCAAAATGCTTTCTATACATTTTTGCTTATTTTTACATAGAAATTAATCAACTCTGTATGGTTTTTTCCTTCTAAATTGTCATGATATGTAAGAATTGGGCTCAATACAGTTGTTATGAAGTGGGCAGTTAACTTATGTATAAAACACACATCCCTAAAAGGGATCAACAATCTCTCTATGGTTAATGTTTGCCTATGGATTCTGTAAATTTTGGTATATAAAATAATCCTTTGGAAGCTGATGAGCTGTTTTTTAGGCAGGAACCCATCAGCTGAGTTCATTTTCAGAAAACTACCTTAACATGCCTTGAATCCCACTCCTTTGAAGTGGGTCAACGACTTCTTAAGAGGGGGTAATTTCTTAAGAGGGGGGAAAAAAATTTAAAAAAAAAAAATGAAAATACGGATGCCTTTAAGTACATGGATTGCCTGCGCAAACCATGTACCTAATTTTAGTTTTACATACTGGAAGAAAAATATGGGCTTTAAGCTTTCCTGTAAACCTCAGAGTTTCTGTGATTTTTGAAGCTGACTGCAGATGACAATGGAAAAGGAACAATTTCATTAATAGGTAAATGAGCACCATTTCAAGTCACTGTCATAGTGTTTCATTCAACTGTGTTGGAGAAGACCATGGCCAAGAGTGCCAGCACCGTGTGGTATACAAATAACAGATGGAGAAGTGATGCTGTATGAAGTCTACTCAGATCAGCATATTGTCAGATACTCAGGCTTTTTCAGCCTGATCTACCCCTCTTTCTGCAAACTCAGAGGAAGTCTACTCCGAAATTTGGTCTAATTTCTGGGCTTCATGAGTAAATAATAAGCAGTACCAGACTTACTGCTCTTTTTAATGATGAGAGGGTTGCAACTAGCAGAATTTGAAACTCACTGGAAGACACTCCCTAGTTCAAAACCTGCCAAGAGATGCACCAAGGTGAAAAGCCTCATTTTTGAAAGAAGGCTTTTATCAATTGTGCCACTGAAGCTTTCTTCATAATACAAATTTTCTTGGTACCCCAGAAGGTCATTAGAATGTTTTCAAAAAGCTCAAGACAAATAGTGTTGGCAGGTACAAGATAGTGCTGAGAATTAGCTAGAATTAACACTGGGAAAAATAGATATGGGCAGGTCTAGCATAAATTGTCACGTGAACCAAGCATCAAATTGACTTCCTAAGGTGTACACAGTTCTCAGTAACCTCTAAGATTAGGTAGGGCATGAATATCATGACAGAGGAAAGAGTCTGAGGAGAAAAAGCAGAAACAAGGGTTGACAGGAGGGCTGTGCCTGTTAGCATATATGATCGAAATATGATCGAAATATGATATCAGTAAAAGATCCTATGGTCAGTCTGAAGAAATGGAAAGAAATGGAAAACATTTAATTTCTTTCCGCATATCTGATCAGCTGCGTTCACTTAGGTATGAATGTTGATGTATTGATATTTTGTAAAAAGCCTTTTCTGGATCTCCTGGCAGAGTTTGCATAGCAGACAGCAGAAACAGCAAGCCAATAGAGTATCACTGAAACCAAATCTTTATTTTTCAACAAGGTCCAGCTATCTCCATGTGGAAAATGCTGGTAGCTTGCTATAATGCCCCAGGGAGCCAGATCCAAGAACTTTTGATGATCATTCTGCTACAAACCTTTTATTTTTCACCGAGAACTGTCAGGGCTGCAAATTGAATTCTCAGCTGAAGTCCACAAATATTGACTGTAGACTTGGTTTGCCAGCATAAACCAAGCCAGATTGTTACAGCAGATTTAAGATGTTCTCTTTTATAGCACTCATTGCAAGTATCTGACTTAAAATATCAAACCATTTAACAGTTTGGAGATATGCATGTACAGAAGTAGTGTGATATGTGTACCTTTTTTACAGCTGCTTAATAAATCCTTATAATATTACATTTGTGTAACACTCTACTGTATTTTAATTTTTGATTGGTGAATTTTCTTTACAAGATACTTCTTTTTGCTATAGTCAAAAACACAAGCAAGATTTCAGATTTAAAACTGAACTTACAAAAGTCTATTTTATGAATCCTATCATAACACAGTTGCAGGTAACCTTAGGTCAGAATTTCTCTCAGAGAGCAGTTGGAAAACAAGTATAAACTTTTCATAGTTCACTTAAAACCTTATAAAGTATTCTACACAACACAGCTCGGTATATTAAGCCTTTAAGACTAGTTTTCTGTCCTGTTTTATTATTTGGCCATATGTTTTGGGTCAACACTACAGCATCATGCAGTTGATTTTACTTTTTAATAAAGTTGAGAATGTAGATTTTTATTGTTCACTTGTAAAATGTGTTGTATAAACAACATGCTATAAGCACAACTGACCTAAAATGATTCTTTTGGAGTTCAGTGTGGAGCACAGTTACTGCACCATCATTATTATGCACTTTGTGTTGGTCCAAAGCCATTCAGAAGGTCATTTCAAATGTTGTCTCCTACTGTGCCTTAGTGAAAAATAATCTTTTGTTCCCACCACTACTATGAACTTATCTGCTTTAGACTGCACTAAGTTACCATGTCACAGAAATGTACAAGTGTGACCTAGGGGATGACTGTTTCCCTTCCTAGGGTGTTTTGATGCATTACCTTCTCTGTAATACAAGTTGAGAACACAGCTCAAAACTAAAGGAAGTTCAAATTCCCTAAACATTAACCAAGCTAACAAAATTCTACTGCTCAAACTCACTTTAGCTTCATTCAAAAGTTGTTGTCCTAGAAGCAGCTATTGGCCACAGGGTCCAGTCCAATCCGTTGACCACTACATCAATGCCAAGATTCTCGTTTATACCCTGGATTTTTTACCAGGTGATAAATTCCAAGCTAAAGTAAATTGGTGAAATCTGCATTGTGCCATGGGTGAGGTCTCAGTTAAATTCATCTCAATCTGGATGAGATCAAGGACTCTGATAGCATTCCAGAATCATCCTCTCTTGACTCAGAACTCAGTACTCTGCTAACCTGCCTACTTCATTCTCTATCCTCACAAGCTCCACAGACTTCTGGTTCCTCTTGCAAAGAGGAATTTGTAGCAACTCCACACAAGATGATCCAGCAAGATACAATGTTTCAAAAATACAAGAGAAGTAGGAAAAAAATTACACAATTATGAAAGAGTGATAGTTTCCTTTGATGGAATCTCCACGTCTAGCCCAGGTCAACACACCACAGTACTTTTCAATACCCAACATGAGGCTCAAGTAATTGGAGATAAGTGTAGGAACCGGGAGACATAAAGGGCAGAACATGGATGGAACACTGTTAGAGAGCAAGAATGATGTTGGAAATTTTTGGTTGTTCCAACTTGAAGACATGAGGAGTGGATTTTTGTGTAAATTGTCCCCTTTTACTCAGTATTATGATGATGTTATTTTGATTTTGATGTGGCAAATTCTTTTTTGTTGGTTGTGAAGATTGTGCAATAAATAAATATGGCTTTAATGATAAATCTTAAAAGTGTGATTCAAAGAGGCTAGACATGGAATAGATCAAGTTTGCATGGTAAGGTTTTGGTGGCAGAAGGATTGCAGGGGTGGCTTACACGATAAGCTCCAATCAAGTTCCCTTGTGTCCCACAGAACCAGTACTAGCTGACTCCAAGATGGATCCACCACTGCCAAGCAGCAACAGTGATAGTGTCTCTCAAATAATATAGTTATTAAGAAGGAATAAATATAGGCCCCTATAGTACAAGAGAACTGCCATAGCACTAAGCAAAAGTGTACCAAAATGGCTTCTTCTGAAAGAATTTGAAGCTTGGAAGTTGTTTCACAGGTACTTCTTGTTTCTTTTATCTCACAACATCAAAACTAGATTACTCTGATCTGGTCCACTACAGCGATCCACAAATTCTCATGTTCAGTGCCTTCCTTGTGGACAAAATTTTCAAGGAACATGACACTCAGGAAATGCCATTTCTGAAAAAGAAAATGGATCACTCTGATTTTTTATTTTAATCAAACTATAACAGAAGAGCTAAAGGTCATCTAGTTCAAACCACTTGTAATGAGCAGGGACATCTTCAACTAGCCCAGTTTTTCAGAGTCCCATTTGACCTGATCTTGAAAATACAGGGCACCTATCATCTCTCTATAAAACATGCTAGTGTTTCACCACTGTCATTGTAAACGTTTTTCTTTTTATTCAATCCAATTCTACTATCTTTTAGATTAAAAACATTGCCATGTGTCCTGTTGTTTCAGGCCCTGCTAAAAGTCTGTTCCCATCTTTCTTTCTAGCCCCCTTGAAGTTTTGAGAGGCTACAAAAGTGTGTTTCTGGAGCGTCCTGTTTTTGGATCAACCACAGCTCTTATCTTTTCCTCTGATCATTTTCATTGCCCCTCTCTGGACTCAATTCAATAGGTCCCTGTCTTGTGAACAGGACCCCAGAGCAGGACCCTGTACCCCATGTGACATCTCATCAAAGTGGAGCAGAGGGGGAGTATCACACCCCTCAACTGTGGAGGCATAATTTCATCTCAGCATTTTACATGCCAAAAGTTGACCCTGTGACATACCTGGAAAAAAATTGGGAGAACAAGGACATTCCACTTCTCATCACTTCTCATATTTGGCATAGTCTTTTCTGATACAATAAGTACTTGAATAAATAGCAGGGTTGTGATTCAGCTGGAGTTTTAAAACAGATATTTTTATTTTTGTAAATATATCTCAAAACATAACACTGAGCTCCATTTTTGTCTGGCAGAGGAAAGAATATTAATAGATAACTGTGGGATTGAATCTATCTGTACTGACCCTAGAGGTTTTTCTGGTGTTGTAAACTGTTTAAAGTGCAGGTTTGTGCCTTAGGACATAAAACAGAGCCTCTTAAGGAATACACTTTTGTGTTCAATCCAAATTTGTAATGCATATTGTTAACATGGTCTCTTATACTCAAATTTTGCAGAACAGTACAGAAGAATGCTTACCTGTAGGTTGGATTTTTGGAAGTGGGGGGGGTGAGGTTTATGTTTTCAGCACCTCTCTTCACACTGTTACTGTTTCTCCATTTTCATGATCACAGATTGGGACTTCTTTGTAAGCTACTTCAAAATTGCTCGCAGTATTTGTGCAGTTCATTGAAAGGTGTTGACACCATTGCAAGGAAAATGAACTCATATATATAAGTATGCAAGTATATAATGGCTTAAATTTTCTCAGGATTAAAAAAACCCAACAAAACAAACCCAACAAAACAAACCCAACAAACACACCCCCCCAAGCCCCTCCCCCCCCCTCAAAAATACCCAAAACCACCCCCCCACCAACTTATAGTGTCCAATACCTACTGGCTGGTACCAAGGGTCATTGACCCCTGTTTCCTTCAGAAACCTGAATACTATTGTGTTAAACATGCAGCAAGCAGCAAAGCGCTGTTCTCTTCACTTGTGTTTTTCTCCTAAGAAGGGCTGAGACATGTAAAACCATAAGATCTTTTAAATTACACAAGTATTCATAATCCCTCACATCTCACAGTCTTTAGAACCACCTGACACTCCCTGGTCATCTGTCACTACAAATAAATTGACTGTAACAATAAAAAAAATGAAAGAAAATTAAATTTTTATTATGAGAAGGCTGCATAATTCTACAGTGTAGCAAATACATATTTATACATTCTCTCTCCTGAAAGGCAGCAGAGACTAAATGAAAACAGTGGATAAAATATTTTAGTTGTGGATAAAATAACAACAGACCTAAAGCTGTAAGTACTGCACTTCCCAAGTTACTCTGTAAAATTCAGAACATGATGAATATTATTTGTACACAGTACAGTGAAAACAATACTTATTAAATCAAAGCAAACAGATTTGGATCCTAATGTATAAGAGTACATTCAGAGAAAGTTGACTTGCTCAGCTGTTTTCTAAATAATTAAATTAGCCAAACAAAGCTGTTATGGAAGGAAAAATATTTATAGAAAAGAAAATCCAAGGCATAAAAGAAAGCATTTCTTTAAAAAGAAGAAAAATTAAATTTATTTTCTGGTTCCAGTGTTTTAGAACACATTACAAGAAATTAATTTCTTAATTAATTTGGAAGGAAATACCTTACTGTTTCAATCATAATTCAATAAATATGGATTTAAAACCAGGCTAAATCTGAACTGCAGACACTATGAAACTAAATGATACCTGGGGTTTAGAATTAATTTTTATTTCCAACTGTTTCTATCTAATTAAAGTGAAATTTCAATCCTGAGAGATCACTAGGATCAGAAACCATTGTCAAGAACACTTATGAACCCAACAAATTAGACAGGTATTCTACAATTTTGTGGTGCCCTGTAAAGGATATCAAATGCCTACATTTATTGTTTTAAGAAAAGCCAGACAGTATAAGAGGTCTGTCTTTCTCAATTACTTCTTTCTAAGATATCCCAAGTCAGAAGTGTGACGGATAGAAGAACACTAGAGCAGGACAAAGAGGATGTGATATTTTTCAAAAAAATCCCAGACAGTCCAATCTTTTCAGTTAAGAAGCTTGCTGGGCTAGAGTTAATTTTTCTATTTATGGATTATTTTCCATAAATGGAACTTCTCCTGAGTCCATCTAGAATCCTAGAGGCTATAACAGATCCTGTTGCAGTAAGAAGAGTTCTTTTCTCTTACCAGTTTTGAACTACTCCCTGCTATGTTTATCAAGTACAGCATAAGGGTTTTTTCAGCAGAAGTACTAGTAGACAATAAATTACTTTTTTCATTGGCTGCACCACCAAGAGTTTAATCATCTTTCAGGTTCCCTTCTGGACAGACATCTGTTTGCTTATCTTCATTGTAACCCCTGAGGAAGCTACCCTTGATCTACCCTTGACCTACCCTTGATCACAGCATTTCCACTACAGAAAATCTACAGCATTTTGATTCCAACAGTAAAGGCAGATTTGGAGAAAATCCCCTTTTTGTACCATTCACTCCACACTGAACAACACTGACACATAAGAACTAGATTTTTTCCAAGACAAAACCAATCAACTTGACCAAGTCTGCAACAAGCAGAAAGCTTTGAACTGTGTGCATAGTAGAAATATTTGGATGTAAGAAAAACCTGAGATATCTACAGTGTAGGTGTAGAGTCCTTAGCACAAGCTGCTCTGCTCAGTTAGTGCAGCTCATCTCCTCCCTCTGAAACACTTTAATTCTGTTAAAGTGTCTTGGAGATGTAAGAAGCTAAGTTATAGACAGTATTGAAGAAATTGGTGTGTATTTTAGCAGCTTAATAACTTCCACTATGCATTTCTTAATAATTTGCAACATGTTGGCTTTTTGACTGCTACTAAGCTTTAGGTTGACCTTTTCATGTAGCTGTCTCCTAACAGCCTGTACTCTGGTTGAAATCTACTACTTGTTACAATAATTCTGACTTCCTCTGAAAATTTTACTCAAGGGAAGAGCATCAATATGTGCTACAACAGACCCAAACACACTAAGTTAATAATTACTCTAATCACCAGGAAAAATGTCAGATGACTGTGAATAGATGAAATATGCTTTTTTCAGTCACACCTTAACTTCCTCCTGCTTTAAAATGAGGATCTGACATCCCACAGAAAAGGCCTTCCATGCTCTCTGCAGTAATCCACAGGTTCTTCTTGCTATTTTAATTGCCATTCCATGTTAGATTT
Source organism: Cettia cetti (assembly GCA_013401135.1). NCBI lineage: Eukaryota > Metazoa > Chordata > Aves > Passeriformes > Sylviidae > Cettia > Cettia cetti. The sequence goes on along the minus strand of VZUI01093003.1, from coordinate 9,079 downwards.
ATAGGTCATTTTGCATCACAGAAATAAAAGAAGGAGCAGAACATCATGACATCAGATATCCAATGTGATCACATTACAGACCACCATTGTTGGAAGCGTTGGGGAAGGAACAGCATATATAAAGATATGGCTACATATTATGCTTTGAGTTGTATTTTCTTTTTACCAATTAATAATAAATCTAATCTAATCATACATCTAGGCAGTATTGAGGGGAAGAAAAGAAGTTTTTGAATCTCTTCCTATTTTTCCTTGCAGAAGTATTTTTTGAACTATAACCATGAAATTCCTGGGATAAGTCAGCAGTGGCAGCTGGTGGCTGTACAGGTTTCAACTCTCTTCAGGGGTCCTCAGACCCCAAAAGGACAAATCCCTGAACAAGCTGGCATGACCTCATGTTTGACTCTGCTGCCTGCAGCTCCCTTGCACCAGACAATGCTTCCTTTTTTAAGCATGCAATGTTAAGCATATTAAAAGCAAATTGAGGTAAGATTGTGACACCACATTCCTCTACCTCCAGAGAAATGAAGTAAAAAGAGGAACTCCTGATATAAAGCAGGTAGGACTTCAGCAACTCCTTTACCAGTCACTGAATCATAGAATACCTTTGTTGGAAGACATCCCTTTGATCATCTTCCTGTCCCACCTCTGGACCTGCGTCAGCAAGTCTGCGTCCTTCCCTTATTTAGAGCCCCACCAGAGGTCCCACCAGAGCTGGGTGGCGAGGCTGCCCCAGAGCTGGCTGGTGAGGTCACCCCAGAGCTGGCTGGTGAGGTCACCCCAGAGCTGGCTGGTGAGGTTGCCCCAGAGCAGAGCAAGGCTGCTTTGGGTGCAGCCCAGGATGTGACTGGCTTTATGGGCTGCCGGTTCACATTGACAAGTCATGTAAAAATTTTCATCCATCAACACTCACAAGTCCTTTTCTCCAGACCTGCTCCCAATCTACCTTCTCCATTTAGTCTGTATTTACACTTGGGGTCCCCCATACCAAGTACAGAGCTTTACACTTGGCCTTGTTGAATTTCATTACGTTTACACCACACCATCTCTCCAGACTGTCAAGCTCCCTGTGGACAGCAATTCTTCCTTCACCACCCAGCTTTGTGTTGTTGGCATTCCCAATTTCACTCTCCCTGTCAGTGACAAAGATGCTGGTCCCAATACCGACCCCTGAGAAATGCCACTCTTTACTGCTCTGCCCTTGAACACCAAGCTGCTGACTGCACCTCTTTGAGTGCAAATATCCAGCCAAGTCCTTATCCATAAAATGTTTGTCTCTCCAGTCTGGAGAAAAAGTTGATGTGTGAGATAATGTGAGATAATGCCCAAGTCCCGGTAGCTGAAGTCAGTCTCTTTTGCCTTATTCAATGCCTCTGTAATCCCATCATAGAAGACCACCAAATTTGACAGGCACAATTTGTCCTTTAGGAAAGAGTGTTGATTGTCACCAGTCACATCTTGTAAATCAGTATTTTGACATATGCCCTGCAAATATGCCACAAAAGAAAAATCAGCTCTTTTAGACTTATCTTTATATCTTTGATCATCTTAAAGTTCGCCATATCCCAGCTCTTCTGTTCTAGCTTTTTTCTCAGTAATTGTTTCCCAAATTCATTCAGTAGAGGATGAACTTTAAAAAAATAATTCAGCATGGGAGAACAATGCCAGTCAGAAACAACAAAACAGTGAATGAATTTAAAATCAAAAGTAAATATAAAAGATTTTCTTTGCATTGACTATGTTCCTTTCTACCTTAATTCTACCCTAACAATATGAAATTGATGGTGTTGCCAAGGGCACTTCTATTACCAAGATACATTTTTCTCTTTCATTAACAATCACACCTTCATCTTTTCTCAAAAAAAATCAATCCTCTTTTATGCCTTACTGTTATCCTTTCATTTCCAAATTCATAAATGTATTGAACCGTAAATTTTCCTAGCTGATTTCTAACTTTTCTCCAAACTCGGGCCTTTAAAAATATTTTTTTAAAATTAACTGTTTGCTGTTTCTCTTTTTCATTACACAGTTTGGAGGGAAGAAGCATGACTGAGAAGGCAGAGGTACATTGAAGATCGAACCCTTTTCTTGCTCATTGTGCTTCTTTTCTGACCATGATCAAAATTACACTACAAAATCAAGACTAAGTTGAAGTGACAGATGTAAGTAGGTTTGTTTTTAGCTTTTACTGCACTTCTGTAGGGCAAAAAAATGAAGATAATGGGCACCTAAATAAGCCACATAGGAGCAGAATCAAATTCTCTGTAATGTAGTTCTAACATTACTATTTCACTATAATAAGATTAGCCTTGACTGTGTAGCTTATCTAACATGGTTTAAAAGCCTTTGGTGTACAATTAATTTGTGCTAGATAATGTTTTAAAAATCATGTCCCAAATTCCTCCCTGACATTACTTCTTACTTCATTACTGGTTTCAGCAGAGGGACACAAGGGATTAATTTGGTACTAGCAATTTATAAAGTTCCTATTACCTTTGATATTTTCAGGTGTTATGGAATTTTAAATGCTTCTGGTAATTAGAAGACAAAAGTATTATAAGTACAGTGCTACACATATTTTTGCTGTTACATTCAGGACAAGGTCAACAGCTAAGGGACAGATGGGGAAATAGAGTTTACTTGGGTTCATGGTCACTTGCTATGAGAGTGAGGAAATTAATGCCATCTATTGCTTCAGCTCAGGACTTCTTTACACAACACTGAAATAAATGGAGGTAGTCACTAAACAGACACCAAGAGCATAAAATATTTCAAAAAGTCATAAACCAAATTCATTAAGGACAAATCCATCTGCAACTTTTCCACATCAATGACCTGTATCTACTTTCCAGTTTAAAAAATCCTGAACTTGCTGCCTGCCACAAAATATAACGAGGGACTAGTTTTTTCATGTGGGCTGATTCTTAGAGTCTCTCTTACACTGTTCACTATTAGAGATATTACAGCAAGATAGACAAAATATCTCTTTCACACCTCAGATACAATGGGTGTTTATGTATTAAATATGTCTACAATACATTATTTGCTTGCAAATTAATTCAAAGCAATAAATATGCCATTTTAAGAGCATCATTAAAGCACTTGCTCCTATGTTTGGCCATATCTAACCAGTTTCTGGGCTGAGGTGAATGATGGCAACTACACAGTTCTTATTTTTCATCTGGCTTCTAGATATGGATGTAAGAGAGCACAGTATTTTTTACTCAGCTGAGTTATATGTTGTCAACTAAGCAAAATGCAAAGAAATGTGAAACCTCAATATTGCTTACTTGTTCTTGCAGCAGGGAACATCTTGTCAATCCCACCTGCACTGCTTTTTAAATAGTTCACTGACAGTGAATTTCATCATACAGAGCAATGTTGGTTTCCATGTCATTATAGCACTGTTGGAGGTTGGATTTGTTTCCTTTTGCTTGTGGAATTTTTTCCCATTGTGTTGCTAGGGAACAATTGCTGGGTGCTTGTGGTTGCTTGACCAAGGCAGGGAAAGGACAGGGTGGGGGGTAGTTGCTCCCTGTTGCTCCTGGCATCTGAGACCGCAGGTCTGGCTGCTGCTGCAGGAGGGTTCTCCTTTGTCTCCACTGGCTGTGGTCCTGAGAAAGTCTACCATCATCGGCTCCTGAGCTCCAGAACAGCTGAGTTCATCTTCTCATGCCCTGTTGGGCCAGCCCTGTACTGCTGCTGCCGTTCCCTGGGCGCTGCTTTGCGGCACTGTCCTTCTCCCCTGCTGGGACATCCCTGCCGCTCCAGAGCTTTCTGCTCTCACCCACCGGCCCATGATTGTTCCACCATTCCAGCCTGGTGCTCTCAGCAAGATCAGACTGCCCTGAGCTTTGTGAGAACAAAGCCCCTCGAGGTCTTGCCTGGTTCTCTTTAGTATTATTGCTGTAATTGTCATTGTTTGTTTGCATTGTTATAAATACTAGTAAAGAACTGTTATCCCTATCCCCATAACTCTGCCTGAAAGCCCCTTTAATTTCCTAAATTATAATAATTTGGAGGAAGGGGATTTGAATTCCATATTTTCCTAAGGAGGTACTGCCCCCTCCTTAGCAGATACCTGTCTTTCAAACCGAGACAGGCACTTAGATCCAAAAAGATCTATTTAGTGGTGTCAAAGCCAGTGGAATGTTGTTTTTTTTTTTTGTCCAGCTTTTATTAGGGAGCTGTAGCTGGTTGAGATTTAATGAAAAGAAAATAAAGTTTTGACCTAATAATAGTACATGGACACTCACAAATAGACAAGGAAAGAATAAAAAAATTAAATCCAGTTTATTTATTTATACCATAACTTGTAAGAAAAGTTTCAAGAGAACCCAGCAAGGTGTTGTCAGTGCAGCAGTTTCAGACAAATTTGATCAGTCTTAAGGAGTTGCGTGGTTCAGCTTGTCCATGGCTGGCAGCACCCATGGCTGGCTGAAAGAAGCATGGGAGGAGAAAAAAAAGGACAAATCAGGATCCCCACTTGCAAAATTAAAGCACTAATATATTTACAGACTCTCTTGCTACTGAATAAATGTTTCATCTTCCCCATAACAGCTCAAATACAGCTCAGGTAGATGTTGCCCTTGCGTATTAGACTGAACCTCACTTGGATCTTCCACTCTGCTTGGTTTTTTTTATTTCCTTCAGATGGTTACACTTGCCTGCCAAATCCAACAAAGGTTTTTATTTCAACTGTCATGGTAGGCGCCACTGTCATTGCCGCCAAATCATGAGACTCAGAGGTTCTGCAAGTATTGTTATTTTTGTTGGAGCCAAAGTATTCTTATTTTTATTATCTATACCATGTATGGCTGGGCACCAGAACAGTAATCAATCAGAACATATTAAATTATTAATCAATCAGAACATGGTAAATTTTATCCATAATAAGATTTGCAATGCACAAAAATACAGCCAACGCCAAAGAATTGTTTATTTTTTCTCCCACCCTTCACAAAGAGGCCCCATTATATTCAGATTACTTTGTTGTAGTGCTAGGCCAATAAACACTATACCTTTAATCAGAAAAACTTGCAGTTAATATCCAGGACTCACAATGAAATGTGTGTTGGTTTTTTTTGTTGCTCAAAATAAAGTACTTTATGCAACATGATATACAGAAATGCTCATGTTGATACAGTCTTTAGCAGAAAAGGAAAGTGAGCTGCTTGAGCACATGCCTGCTGTTTGAAATTGAAAGCATTGGTCATTAATGTTTTATTGGTGTCTTTTATACAGTACCCTTTATACAAAAGGTTTTTAAATAAGCAGGATATAAAAGTTTGCTGGCCTCACGATTTAACAGTACTAAGCGGGTGTTTCCTGAATAAAAATGTATTAGTGCTGCACAGATGACAGGATCTAAAATTCCAGACAGTGTGAGACAGTTGAAGAAACAAAGTCCCAGGGCTATTATAAATGAAAACTACATAATAGAAAAAGGTACGCTCACAGCAGGCATTTGTCCTGTTGAATATAATCACTGTTTCACTCTTTAAAAGAATAATTTCAGATTTCTCTAAGCACAAATCTATAAATTTTTGCAATAATGAGTGGCAGATATTTTTCTTTTTTAGCCTTAGCTGAACACATTTTGCCACTAGGGTAAAGTTAAAAAGGCCATATAAAGACACGTATTCAAGCAAGCATCTATTGAGATGATTTCAGAGCATTTGGTTGGCAGTAGGGTTTTAAACTATGCTCTTTGGTCTCAAGCAGAAGCAGTAGGAGTACTCACAGCTCTATTTGAAGAAATACTGACTCCCCTTGATTTCCCCTACTGGCAAGTAAGTCTATGGAGGAGTAGGATTTTGCCTAATTTTCATTGGAGTCACAAGGCTTGTACCAAGATGTATAAGTTGTCATAGGTCCCTGATATTCCACAAATTGTCTTTTTCCTTCATCTTGTGCACAATTCTCTTCTGTTCTCCAGTTATAAAGTCGTTAGTATCAATAAAAACAAGATGCACTGCATTACATAAAATAACAATAGAAGGGTCCTATGTGACATTAGGCAAAGGGGATTTGGAAAGAGAAATTAATTACCTTAGAAATTAGAATTTTTTTTGAAAAATAATAGTTAAGGTCTGTAACAATTAGGGTCTACAATAATGTTTTTAATTATTGTTCATTTTATGTGTATAAAGAAGAGACTGTTAGTTTTTGATGCAAGAAAAATGTGTGCAATGAGAAAGCAAAATAGCTAACATCATAGTTCATAAGTTGCTTTTATATTTATTATTTATTGAATAACTTTGAATCTTTCAAGTGCTTCAGAAAAGCAAGCTTTCTGCTGAATAAAGGAGCAAAATAGTAGTGAAAAAACTTCACTCCACCTTTCTAGTTCTGTTATACAGTAGAGACACCTGTTTCTCCTCAGCAGTATTTCCTTAGGCCTTCTGAAACTGTAGGACTAGAAACAAGTCGAAATAACAGAAACTACTAATTGGCTAATTATTAAATTCTTCAGGTTTTTGCAGACAACCAAGCATTGTCCAAAAATACCTACTTTCCTTTGAAACGTATTTTTAATACATTGCTTTGAAAACCTGGCATTCAGCTACCAGTGGGTTTAGGTACTTGGCTGCTGGAGCACAATCCATTACCTCATGTTAGATGCTGCTTGCCGTACACTGTACCCAAAGAGATCTGACTGGAGCTAGGTGGTAAATGCAAAGCTACAGTGTTGGCACAGTCCAGTTCAAATGTGTCTGCCTAAACTCAGAACTTTTTATGTTAGGCCATAATACGTAAGACACCTATGCAAATCAAAATCATCTTCTCTATGTCTCAGATACTTCATTCACTGTAACTGGAAAGCACATCTTGCACAGAGGATTCACAGCTCTGTTTTCCATCCAAAAGAACAGTAATAACTTTTTTTAGAAAAATATACTTGTGGTCCCTCCAAGCTCTAACCTGCATCTCAGTCCTGTAGCACTCGGTTACAATCAATATTGAGTAGTGAAGGAATAAATTAAAATTTCATTTCTTTGTATGTCCCTCCTTTCTAGTTTTCTCAAAATGTAAGTAGTGATATAAAGACTAAGTAATGTGAAAGAGTTTTCCACCCATTTTCTTCTTCCATTTAGCTGAGAGTATTTAAGCACTTGCTGACTGAACAAGTAAAAGTAAAAGAGATGTCTGGTTCTGTTGACATTTGGCTGGTAGTAGGCTGACATATCTTCCAAAATCTTCTCTGAGGACTGTTCAAGGGTTCTAGACTATTGTTTAATGTAAAATATAGTCTTGAGCATCACTATTTGATTAGTGCCACAGTTGTTGAGATACTGCAAAAGAGAAGCTCTGTTTATTTCTTTGGCTGTGTTTTGTTGGTTTTTTTTAGAGTAGGGGGCACAAAAATTCACATCCTGGTTACTAGTTTTGAGGTTTGCATAACTAGTTTTAGAAGAACATTTTCCTGAAAAGTGCAATCTATATTTAATTCAGTTACATGGAATAAGAATCATGGACACTTAGTATGAAGAGAGAGTTATTTGAATAAACTTTGCTAGGGCAAGATGATATGATAAAAAAACAAGAGCAGTATGAGTACTTTACTTGAATAATCATCAGAATCTTTGATTGCTTCCTAAATAACAGAACAAAACAAAACAAAACAAAACAAAACAAAACAAAACAAAACAAAACAAAACAAAACAAAAACCTATTTTTTTATCCCTATCATATTGAAAAAGTAGTCAATTCCATCTAAGGGATTCTGGAGGGGAGACTTTATAGAGTAAATTTGGGTTATAGAGTGAATTCCGGGGGTTTTTTGATTTTACTTTTTATGCTTTTATAATTTGGCTTGTAGAACATTACCATTTCTGGCACGCACGCCAGATGGGCAGTAGGAAATAAATGGATAAATAAAGTCTTAAATGTCTGAAGCCTTTAAATTGATTACTATGTTAGTTAAATACCAAATGACTAATTTGCATGTGCACATTCCCACTGAGCAGAATTTATTTTATTTAAAGGTCTGACATATAATCGAGTTTTGTTTGTCATACCCTTTTACGCCCAGCTCTTTACATAAACCTAGCTTTAAATAACACATGCATCTGGTGAAAACAAGTCTGCGGTAATAACATAGTTACCTTGTATTCCTTCCCAATTCAGAAATAGCTCATGCTGCCTGAATGATTAACAGATATGCTGGGATATTAGATGTCACAAGGAAAAATATCTGCTCTGTCAACATTCATCGTAGAATTAGTTCTAGATAATTTCCTACTGTGCAGTATAGCACAAGTGAGGCAAATCTGCCTTGTGAATATGTGTGTGGGAGGATGTGATAAAGCCCTGTCACCCTGAAAATCAGGTCCTTTCCCTGTCAATCTTTTATTTCTGAACAACTTCTGAGTTTAGAACTATCTTCTTTATCGCATGGATATAAATTTCCACTCAGGGAAATGCAGGGGTTTTCTGCATCCTCCAGCACACCTGACTAGCTGCAATGGTGCAACAAGAACCTTGTTTTACAGCTAACTTCCTGTTGGAAGCAGGATACAGTGACTGAGAGGATTCAGGATACCCTGACTCAGTTTAGAGGCGCAGAGTTGTAGCAACACAGTGATGCGTTATCCCTTCATTTAACTCAGCTTAATCCTTGACCAGAGCAAACACTCACTAATCTACAGCAGCACAGAAAACGTCACAACTGATGTGTTTTCAATATTCTGGTGCTACAATGTTGAGTGCTGGGTCCCTGTAGCACCCATGTTGGCAGCTGTAAAAGATTTGAACAGAAGAACCTGTGTGTGCCTATTTCTGCACCCTCAGACTCAGTGCCATGCTCTGCACAACTGCTGAGATTTGCTGTGGGCTTTAACTTCTGATAAGCCCTCCTCAGGAAGTTGGACTTAATCATTTTAAGTTCCCCCGTACTAAAATAATCTTTCCTTTCCCCTTTCCTCTTTCCTCTTTCCTTTCCCTTTCCCCCTTTCCTTTTTCCTCCCCTCCCCTTCCTTCCCCTCCCTTCTCCCCTTACCTTTTTCTTTTTCTTTTTCTTTTTCTTTTTCTTTTTCTTTTTCTTTTTCTTTTTCTTTTTCTTTTTCTTTTTCTTTTT
>VZUI01093001.1:0-145915 GCA_013401135.1 Cettia cetti | reverse complement strand
CGCGGGGCCCGGCCCGGCCCCGCTGGGGCGGGGACAGGGGACGGCCGTGGGGCCGGCCCGGCCCGCCCTGCCCGGCTCTCCGGCGGCGCCGATGGGGCTGCGGGCCTGGCTGCGATCGCTCGGCTGCTGCGGCTGCTGCGGCGGGGAGGCGGCGGTGGCCGAGAAGGAGCCTCTGCTCAGGTGAGAGCCGGCCCGGGGGATGCGCCCGCCCGGCCGCGAGCCCTGCCCCGCTCCCCGCGCTGGCACCGCCGCCGGGGCTGCGCATCCATCCCCGGCCGGAGCGCTCCAGGCTCCGGAGGGATCTTCCCCCGGCGGGATCGAGCCGCTTCCCGCTCCCTTTCCGCCCGGGTCGGCCTCCACAGGGGCTGGGCTGCTCCTGCCGGCCGGCGCGATGCCGCAGGAGCGCTGCCCGCGGCATCCCCTCGGTGCTCCCCGGCCAGAGGGACGGTCCCGCGCTCCTCTCCCCACGGTGGGGCTTCAATAGGGGAGCCGAGGCGCTGAACAAAAAGGGAGGCCCTGCATTCCTAACAGGGGGTCAGGTCCCACTAGCGCCGGGCAGCGCTGGGTTATGCAGAGCTCTGTTCGCAGGCTGGGCTCACAGAATCCCAGAATGGACCGGGATGGAAGGGGCGTTAAAGATCATCCAGTTCCGCTCCCTGCCGTGGCGAGGGACACCTTCCACTATCCCAGGCTGCTCCAAGCCCCGTCCAACCTGGCCTGGAACATGTCCCAGGATGAGGCAGCCACAGCTGCTCAGGGCACCTGTGCCAGGGCCTCACCTCCCTCACAGGGAGGAATTTCTTCCTAACATCTAAGCTAAATCTTCCCTTGTTTAGTTTAAGACCGTCCCCCCTTGTCCTATCACTATGTGCTCCAGTAAAAAGTCACCCTCCCCTCTAGGCACTGGAAGGGGCTCTAGGGTCTCCCCGGAGCCTTGGGTGAGCACCCCCAGCTCCAGCCGGGTTCCATTCAGGGATGCCGGGGAGGAGATGACGATGCTCGGCCGGAGCCGGCTCTAAGCGAGAGCTGCGTGCGCTGAGCTCTGGGGAGCGGCTCCTGCTTCGTGCACGCAGCGTCAGCTTGGGGCTGTTGTACGAGCAGATTCTCCCGTCCCGTGGACAAGAGCTGTGCGAGCACGTCAGGAGGGTTGGCAGGTGGCACAGCTCCCGTGTTTTGCGGCGGCTCTCCCTCCTTCCCCGATGCCAGCCGCCGTCCCGGCACCGCCGAGCGTGTCCCAGCCCGGGGTGGGGCAGGGGCCGAGCCCTCCCTGCGCCGGGCGCCTTTCGGATGCTCCCGGCGTGTCCTGCCCCGGTGTCAGCTGACGGCAGGGCTGGGGACACACGGCTGGAAACGTCCTGGTTCCGCGCTGGTAAAGCAGTTACCTAAATAATAAACTCCTAATCCCAAGCGTGGGGCCTCCAGCCCAGGAAATTGGCATTAACCTCCCGGGAGCCGAGCACACATGCCGAGAGGCTCCTTCCCGCTGCCCCGGGGCCACGGTGGCTGGCCCTCACCTGGCACCTGGCTTTAGTAACACGCTGGAGATCCAATTAATGCTGGCCCTAAGAAGGAAAGCCTGTATAAATTCTGGGAATTCAAAAGGCACCTGCTCTTATACACGTGTGCCAGCGGAATTAATCTAACAACCTAATGCTTGCCCCTTCTCGGGGGGCTGTCGGGTCTTATTTCATAGTGGGGGTCTTGCTGTGTTTTAATTTTTACTGCAGCACTCTTTAAAGTGAATGGATTGCTTGAGATTTCGGCTCTTTTAGCTGAATTTTAGGTTTGGGAGCTGGCATTGCAAAGCATCCAGGCTGCCTGGTTGTCTCTTGATGTGTGAAGGTGGGGTCTGGCTTGGATGGTGCACTCACGATGAAAATAAATGAACTATTTGGGCTCCAAATGCCAACATTTAATGTGAACTGAAAGCCCCCTGGAGCAGAAATCCGTTGATGAAGCATTGGTGCACACCATTTTCTGGATAAAATCCACGTGAAATGCTCCCTGTCCCTTCTGGTCCCCGTGGAGATTCCTTAACCTGCAAAGCCACTGCTGTTCATGTGCCTCTTTTCTCCCTCCCATTTCTTCCTTTGCAATGTTGCTTGGAAGAGCTGTTGGCAGAGCTCTCCGTGCTGGTATGGATTTGCTGACTCCTGGGCACTGCCACATGCCTTACAGGATGCTCCACGCTGTGATTTGGAAATGGGAATGTGCTGGGAAGTGCCCTTCGAGCTGTGAGGGGAGGGAGTGGCTCAGAAAAGCTCAGGTGTGGCAGTGTTATTGCCAAATACTAGTGTTTTAAATAAGTCTAATGTTAAGCATACTGGTAAATGCCTGAGTGGGAAGAAGCTGTGGAAAGCAGGGTGGGAGTGAACTCCTGCTGATGGCACAGCTGGCTCCTGAGTGCTCCCTCCCTGTCTGCTCCATCCTTGAGAAACGCTTGTGCCCCTCCACACCCTCCAAGTTACCTTTGTTTGCTTGTCTATAATGAGAGATTAGAGGAGATTATCTTTCCCCTTATTACCTGTTGCTCAGGTTTTCGGTTTGTTGAAAGTCTAATTAATCTTCCTGCTGGAATGCTGATGGGAATTAGGTTTTTTCTATTTCACCTATGTGCTGGAGCTCCTTCTAGCATCTTTTTATGGCGTGGTGCCATGGCAGCCACAGTGTTACCTGAAATTTCTCTGGATGGGTTCCTTGGGAAAGGAATGGGGTTTGGATAGCAAGCAAAATAAACAGTGGGTTGTTCAGACAAGAAGTGAGCAGGGATTGCCAGAGGGTGGTAAAACCAAAAATAGTTCTCCACCTGTATTGTTCTGCTCAAGTGGCTGGACATCTGGATTAGACACTTTATGGAAATCCCCTGCTAAAAGTTCTCTTGGCAGAAGTGTCCTTGTTAAAAACGTCGCACATCCCAATAGCAACATAAAGCCATAAAACACAGAACTGCCCCAGCGCAGAGAAAAGCTCCCCACCTCCATAGGGACAGAAGATGACGCTCAGCTTTGCTAAGCAAATAAAGCCTGGTGTTCATTAGAAGGCTGAGGACATTTCCATTGCCAAAATAAGATGGGGCTGAATACACTTTCCATGCCTTGTCTGCTGTTGCACAGCTCAGCACAGCTCTGAGGCGGGAGCCGCAGCTGGGGGCACCCGCGGGCATGGCATGGTTTGGTTTGGACCACGGGCAGGATGTTTGCTAAGGAAAAAACCTCTGCTCCCCATGCCCCCTGCTCCCAGCCCCGGGCTGGGAGGGCAGAGCAGGGGCCAGCCCGGTGCTGAGGCTGCCTGCCCCTCTCTCCGTGCAGCAACAACAACCCCTACGCGTCCTTCGGAGCCACGCTGGCGCGGGATGAGGAGCAGAACCTGTGGAGCACCCCCCACGACGTCACCCACACCGAGGCCGACGACGACCGCGTGCTCTACAACATGATCGTGGTCAGGAACCAGCTGGACAAGGACTCCGAGGTGAGGCCCACCAGGGGCTGGGCTGGGGCACTCCTCACCCCACGGGCCCTGGCAGGGAGGGTGAGTCAGGAATCACAGAGCGCTCTGCGATGGAAGAGAACTTAAAGCTCATCCAGTGCCACCCCCTGCCATGGGCAGCGACACCTTCCACTAGCCCAGCTTGCTCCAAGCCCTGGCCAGGCTGGCCTCGGACACTTCCAGGGGTGGGGCAGCCACAGCCTCTCTGGGCAGCCTGTGCCAGGAACTCAGCACCCTCACGGGGAAGAATTTCTTCCTAGTATCCCATCTAACCCTGCCCTCTGCAGTTTGAAGCCATTCCCCCTTGTCCTGTCACTCCTGGCTATTGTAAATAGTTTTGTCCCATCTTTCCTATAGGATTCCCTTCAGGCACTGGAGGGCTGCAATTAACTCACCCTGGAGTCTTCTCTTCTCCAGGATGAACAATCTCAGTTCTCTCAGCCTTTCCTCATGGCAGAGCTGCTCCACCCCTCTGATCACCTTGGTGGGCTCCTCTGGACTGACACCAGCAGGTCAATGTCCTTCCTTCAATTCAGCTGCTGTGGAGACCCCAAAGTCCCCCAATGTAGGCACCAGGCCCTCCCACCTGTTCCATCACCCTGCAGATTTTATCCTACATCTGGTGTGGATATCTCTGTGGCCATCTCTTCCCTGGGAAGCTTGGGGGTATCTCCAGCACCTGGCCCAGGAGGAGCTGCCCTGAGGTGTGGTGTGTTTCTCATCTCCGTGCTACCCTTGGGTCCATCTCCTTCTGTTGTGAGAGTCTCCGTGTTCTCCTTGTCCTGGATACTTTCAGTGCCCTCCCAGGGCATTACCCCATTGAGCATAAATCACCTCCAGAATCTTTTCTCCCCTCACTCCCCATCCCCTTCTGAAATGTCTATTTCTGTACATCTTTGGTCAGCCCAAACCAAAGGTTGTGTGTTTGCCATGGAGGTGTGAGGGAACGCAGCAGCTGACACCTAAAACCCAAGGAAGTCAGGAATGGGCTGCCTACATGCAGGGATGTGGGAAAAGACACAAGGTAGGCTTGAGATGGAGACCAGGGACAAAAGGACTTCTCAGGGAAGGAAACTGAGAGGAGGAATAGAAGATACAGAGAAAGGAAAAGAAAGTGACAGGGAATGGGCAGAACATGAGGAAGATGCTTTACAGTGGACAGGAAGCCTTTGTTTCTCACGGATCAGGAAGCAGGGAGAGTCCAGGGACGCTTCCAGGCACTCATGGCATCAGGGAATGATGCCCTGCAAGCACCACAAGCCACAGGCGTGTGCTGGGAGCGCAGCCCCGTTTCCTGCCTTCCCAGGCCGCTGTTTTGTTGGATGTTTCCCTGTCCTTTCCGTGGCCGGGCTGGCGTGTGCGCGGCCCCGGCAGCGCCCGGAGCTCCGCCGCGGCTGCGGGCCGTGCGGAGCGCGCTCCTCTCCAGCGGGAGCACGGCAATCCCCGGGCAGCGGGGAACGGCACGGCCCTTCGCGGGGAGGGAAAAATCACGGCTGTTACATAAAGGCTGTTTTGCAGCCCTGATTTCCTTTGCTAAGGCACTTCAGCGCAAAGGAGATTGCAGTGGCCTGATTAGGAGCAGGCTGTAGCAAACAGTGACACATTTTTCCTCTCTCTGGTTGCTTTCATGACTCCAGAACGTTTGCAGGAAAGCCTGGAGGCTTCATGTTTAACTTCAGCGTGATCCTGCTTCATCCAAGAGTCTGCAGGAGTGTTTCTCCTGACCTAGTCTCTGTAAACCAAAAGCCAGCTCAGCTTTACAAGGAGCCTTAAACTCCAGAGAGTTTAGGACATGGAGAAATCAAAATTACAAGTTGTAATTAGCGAAAAGAGGTAATGGAATCCTTGTATACAGTTGGCCAGAATCCCCATTTAACAGGGTTGTTTTTTGGTGAGTTTGATTTAATCACAGTGTTTACAATGGATGGTTTTGTAACAACATTTTCATGGTGGCATGTGACCTTTGGTGCTCTAACTGGAGATCTCTTCCCTCCCCACTGCTGCTTTCTCTACCTGGAGTTGCTTGTCTGAGAGAAGCCAAGGAGCTTCATCCATCCCAAAGTGGCTGAAGGAAACAAGGACAGCTCCATTTAGGGGCTGCACTGGTGCACAGGAGTGTTGTGTGTCACCCTGGTTCAGAGGCCAGGGAAGAGTATCAGTTATGGCTGAGCAGTTGTGGAGAGTGCTCCTGCCCCTGCATGTCCTAAAGCCACTGTGCCTGCCTGTCCTGAATCCTGCCCTTTCTCCTGCCTTCAGTATATCTGTGGGGTTTTAGCAGGTCTGAGCAGTCCCTGTGCCTGCCAGTGGAAAGGGAAAGCCCAAAACTCCTGGGGCTTCTTCCCAATAGCAAAGGTAGATCACATACTCTGCTTTTTCGTGCAGTGCAATCCATAAAAAGCCCCAGGAGCACAACATCAGGACAACAGCAAGGAAAGTTTTGAGGAAAGCCAATGCACTCCATGCTTGCTCTGGGTGGGGCCCCTGCCCTTTGTGGCCTGGGGTTGGAAGTGGCTCTGCTGTCCCCTCTCACAGCTGGGAAACTGAGGCACCACAGGGAAAGCCAGCAGGCTGCTGCAGTTTCCAGCTGCAGCTCTGCCTGGGTGGCAGGACAGGGAGGGGCTTGGACAGCAAAGCCAACATTCCTGTGCTTGGCCCCTGGTGCCAAAACCTCTCCTTACTTCAGCAAGCATTTTAAAACTAGGCCAGATTGCAGTGCCCTCCCCTCCTAATGAGACTTCAGCTCAGAGAGAGAGGGAAAAAAAGTCTAATTGCAGAACAACACTGGGCTGCAAAAGCCATCATCTGCTTTGGGGGCTGCTCTGCTCCCAAAATCCCCAGGGGGAGCCTATGGATACTGCAGGGCAGAGGATGGAGGAACAGTTTTTGTGTGGTGCACAAGTGTTACAAAACCACAGGTCCTTTTCCTCCTGTGGTTAAAATTGACTGAAAGGAGAACTTCCTGAATTTCTGTTCCTTTATTTAGCAAAGAAATTCTGGTGTGCAGTGCACTCACTGTGTGCTTTGCCATTCCCCACCTGTATCTCAGGGATTTCCCAGCACAGGCCTTTGGAAGGATCCCAAAGAGCAGCTTGCTCTCCACCATGTGTTCTTTATCTGTATGGCACCATCTTGGCAGTGCTGGTGCCCTCCCTTGGGGTCAGTTCTTTGCCACCACCATGGGGCAGGACCCACACTTGATCCATGTGGAGCTGGGTCTTCCTCCTGTACCTGCTGGCAGCTCTGCTCTAGGAAATTTGGCAGCTCCAGCCCAAACTCAGTGCGTCCTTAGCTTGCACAGAGAAAACCAGGAAAGCCATTGCTGAGGGGCTGGCTCAAGGGGCTGGTCAAGCAGATGCAGCCTTTGAAGATCAGAGCTGTCATCACAGTTTTTGAAGTCTGGGCTCATGTTTCAAACGTGGGAAAAATGGGAGGTTTTTCCCCCTACTCTGGCTCTGCAGCATCATTGAGCCTGTTGAGGGTAAAATAAACCTGAGCTCTGGTGGTGAAATGGGCAGCAGGGGCTGCACTGGGCTTGTTGCTGGGCTGATGTGTGTGAGGTGCAGTGTCCCCTCTGTTAGGTCCACCCGGGGGTGGCCCTGGTGTCTCCACGGCCTCTGCTGGGCTGTGTGGCGTTCCCCAGCCACGGGCAGGGAGCTGTGCACCAATCCTGCCTTCAGAGAAGGAGCTTCAGAGAAGGAGCCAGGGCTAGGGCAGCTGTGCCACAGCTCTGGGAACAGAAACTAAAGGTGGCATTTTGCATGGTGACAGAGGAAAACCCCTGTTCTTGTGGCTTGCTGTAAAAGCAGCGTTTCTCTCTTCTCTTGGCTGATTCCCTGGGGAAAGGTGGGATCATAAACTCCATAGCAGAGGCAATTCCTCAGCCTGCATCCCTGCCAGGGGCCTGGCTAGCAGAGTGACGCTGGCATGATCCCCCTGAAACCCCATTCATGAGCTGGCAAGGCCTGGTTTTCTTTCTTCTCCTGCTCTCCTACAGGATTATTCTTTTCTAAACAGGTTACAGAGAAGGTCAGAATTGTGACCAGCTGTTACTGGGGCACAGAGAGGTGATGGGATTTATCCAGGGCTGGGGAGCCCAGACCCAACCCTCTTAATGTCTGCATGCCTCTCTTAAACTGAATCCAGTGTAAGTTTATTCTGAGATGTCTGTCTATACTTTCTATTTGTCCAACTGCTTCCAGTGGAGCCAGAGCAGGAGCATCCCTGGTACCTGGACTGATATTTGGCAGTCTTTCCCTGATAACTCTGTTTTGACCTCATTTCTAAAATAACTTGAACAGAACGGTGACCTCATTTGCTTTTAAGAGAATAAAGGCAATGGATTTGGTGGAGGATTGTTCTGGCAACATGAAGAAAGCTCCTTAGCAATTAGGAAACTTCCATATGATTGGGGATGAGAAGCTGGACAGGGCTGCCTGTTCTCTTGGCACATTTTTTCCCAGAGCTCTGAGTTATGTTGCCTGGCTTATTCCCATGTCACTTGGCATTTGCAGATTTAGTATTTCACACTAGAGAGTCTAGGGAAGTTTTCCAGGTAAATATTTGAAGGGCTGAGCCTGTAGAGAAGGGAGGCAGCGGGGTTTCCCTGCTGCTCCTGGGATATTCTTGACTCACGCACTCAGGGTTTTCTCAAGCCCCCACAGGCTTGCTGTGCCCTGCTCTGTACGTTTAAAGGGCAGAAGTGGCTGCAAAAACCAGGGCTGGGAACTGCAACCTGCGTTGGTTTCCTGTGGTGAACTCGCATTTTGGCAAAAGAGGCTGTTTCTTAAATGCTCGCTCTCGAGTGCAGGGCCGGCATGTCGCAGAAACAGCCCCCGCTGGGTGCTTCAGTCTCCCCCGTGCTTTCCCAGGCCCGTGTGCAAGCCTCCTCCCTGCCCCAGGAGTTCCAGCTGCCTTCCCGAGAAGGGAAGGGAGAGGGGTTTGGTGTGGAGCCGCCTGCCCGGGGGGCTGAGCAGCCCCGTGATGCCCCGGCCCCTGCAAACCCTCCCTCGGACTCACGGGATGCGCGCCGGGAGCTCCCTGCCCACAGCCTCTGATGTTGCCCTTGCCTGCGCACGGGCAGGGCCAGCTTTGCCCTTCCTCTGCTGTGTAGCTCAAGGGAGATGCTTTCTAGAATAATTTTGGGTGTGGAAAGATGCTCTTGAGTTTATTTCCTCGTTAAAGGCGCACAGAGGACGGCCCGTGGCAGTTCAGATGTCTCTGCTGCAAGAAATTGTCTGGGAAAATCTTGTGGTTTCTGAGACTGGTGGAGAGCAGGGCACGAGTCCCTTTGAGAGCTGGGCCCGATGTCATCCTGATAATCTCTGCTTCCCTAGTTCCTTTTCCATGCCTGGGAGCATCCTCCTCCCAGCTTTCTACAGAAATGTAAACACATTCAGCTCCATGCTCAGGCAAAAGAAATCCCACCAGAACAAGAGGTCCCACCCAGGCACCACAGTTTAGCGTGGTTTTGTGTGCCAAAATCATTCCTTTACACACTCCCCAAATTCTCCATCAACAGGACACTGTCAGAGCTCCCCTGGGACTGAATATTCACCATATTCACTTCCATAACACACCTCAGACACTATGATGTACAAGAAAGCCATAACCTAGATTCTCTTAAAACAAAAATAGACAAGGGAAAATACACTGCTGTTAATCCAGAGAAAATCAGGAGCAGCTTCCCTGCATGCTAAGCACTGCTCACTGTGCTTAGCGAGGAGCCTGCCTCCTACCACGGGTAAATCCCCCCACAGCCCTGGAAGCTGTTGCTGGGTGCCAGGAGGCCACAGTTGGTGGAGAGGAGCATCTTTCCCAGTGCCCCAGCCCCCTGATTCCACAGCGTGAAGCACGCCTGGGATCACAGTGGCTGGCTGGCTGGATTGTCTGCTCTCAAGGCCTTGTTTATCTCCATGGGAGGGCAGAGACACGCAGCTCTTCCCCACCAGCATGCCCAGACTGGCTCCCTCTCCTTTCTGCCTGTGCCAGGGGGTCACCAGAGGGCTGAGGCATTTCCAAGGAACCCCTGCCAGCGGGGACCAAGGCATCATGCATTTTCCCAGCCTCTTTCTAAAAACTCCCAAGTTTTCAATAAACTTCCCACAAAGCTTTAACACAATAACCCCCCTCTTTTCTTTTCCACTCATAGGAGCTCAGTTCCCAGCTCTGAGCTGGTGTCACAGGAGAGAAGAGTCTTGCCCCTGCCTCATTCCCCTGGTGAAGGGCTGTCCTGGTGCCTTGTGCTGGCAGCCAGGCACTCTCCTGTGCAAACAGCAAAGCTGCTCTCAAATGCCACTTCAGGAGAGAGGGAAATGTGCCTCTGGAGGGGGATTTTGTTTTCTGGGAGCGAGTGGCTGTGGCAGAGCCAGTTCCCCTGCTCTCCTGACCCGAAGTCACCACTGTCTTAACCCTGCCAGCCGCTTTTTCCAAAGTGTAATCTCCCAGGGCTTCCTGCAGCCAGTGCTGATCAGCAGGAAAACAGGCTTGGCTTTAAATCTCTGCAGTCGTGGCATGTCAGCCCCATTCAGGGAAAAAAAACACTAAGGAATCTTCAAATCTTTATGGAATCAGGTCAGCTTTTGGACCAAGTTGCAGAAAACAGTGGGATTTCTAACACACGGCCAACCTCTGTGGGTGTTGTTTTTCTGCTCTGAACCCAGCGTGGCCTGTAGGAAAACCTCAGGGTGACAGCACAGATTAACACCTGTTTATTTTTCAGGAGCCCATCTAGGTAATCCCTTGCTGAGAAATGAGATTAATTAAGGTTGTTACTGGAAAGAAGTTATCAGGTGATGTTGTGACCCTGCTGTTGGGTTGCTTCTAAAAATGCACCCTTGGCAGTGTGTGCATTGATTAAACTCGGCTAGGAGGAGCTGGGACAAGTGTCCTGGTTTTCTTGCAGAATATGTGCATTTCCACAGGAATGCATGCCTATGGAATCATGGAATCATTTAGGCTGGAAAAGTCATCTGGTATCATTGAGTCCAGCCATTAACCCAGCACTGCCAAGCCCACCATAACTTTAATAAATAACTTTATTAAATAACCCCAAACCTTTTCCTCTTGCCCAGTGTCCCATTATCCAGCTCTAGAGCTGCAGGTCCAGTGCAAGGATTTCAGCTGTGCAGTGAAGTGAGGCATTACCTGCAGCAACTGGCAGTCAGTAAGAGTTACCATATCAGCTGACTCCACTTCAGCCCTCATCCATCCATGTGCACCTCTGTGCATTTCTTTTAATAAAAAAGAGGCTACCCTGATGGTTTAAAAAAGTCTGTTTTCCTGTTTTCTGGTACTTTCGAACACCTGCCTGCTCCAGTTCATGCCAAACAGGGCTCCGTGTCTGGCTGAGGAGCAGCTGTCAGCAACACCTGGGCTAAATTCTGTAATTTCAGGGAAACTGGAAGCTGTTTTAAACAGAGAAGACAGAAATGCTGAGCCAAGTGTCAAGCTAAATATTCTGTGTTGGTCAGTAATTTCTTCCAGGGGCAACAGCAGCCTGGTCATTGACTTTCACACCCACCACCTCATAGCTCAGTGCCTACACCAGCTCTGCACCTCTGGCTCCCTTCCTCAAAGCTGAAATTCCCTGAAAATCAGCAGATTCCAATGGCTGTCTCTCATCCCTTTGCTTTGCAGGAGTGGCAGAAGCTCAACTATGACATTTATACTTTACGGCAGACCCGGAAAGAAGTGAGGAGCAGGTGGAAACACATTTTGGAGGATTTAGGTAAGCTGGAGGCCAAAGGGATGTAATTCCAGTGGTACTGAATGTGAGATCCCACCATGGCTGAGGGTGGGAACAGCTCCACAAAAGCAAGCTGGAGAGGAGGGAGGTAAAGGAGGCTGCTGAGCAATGCCCTCAGGGGTGCAGGCGGTGTCTGAGGCTCCCCAGGGCCCAGGCCTGGCGGGGAGGGGACAGGGACACCGTGTCTGCAGGCACGTCAAGAGCCCGTGAGCCACGAGCATCTTCCAAGCCCAAAATAACATAGACCGTCATCCATTTCAAGCTTCCTTGTGGAAACATTGCAGTGGGAGTTCACCCTGGGTTTTTCTGAACAAGATAAGCCGGAAGGAATGCATATTCCTTTCAGATGGGAACACAGATACATCTATTTCATCTTCTTAGCCAATGGCAGCTGATCAGAGCTAAGCCAACTCACCTTGTTTGCTCCCAAGTGGATTTGAAATATTCTTTCACCAAGTGGAATTGCTGCACAGAAAGCCTCCTACTGCTGTTTCCAAGTGGTGGTGGTGGGTGTGGTGGGGTTTTCCCAACTGCCTGGCACACAGCATGTGACACTGGGGATGTGCCAGCACATCAGCTGGGTGACTGCCATCGTGCTCTGGAGGTGGTTGGTGCCTGATGAGTGGAGGATGAGTGAATCTATTTTAGGATACCCTCAATGGGAGCCAGAGATGGGTATCTCGGCTGCTCCTGCCCTACCTGCTATTCTGGCAGTTGGGTGGGAGGAACATCATAAATCATAAATCCATAACCAGGTGTCAACCCTCATCTCCACCCAGGTGCTCACACAGCCTGTGCAGGCCAGGCTTGGGAGGGATCACTTGGCATCCTTCCATCTCTCACTGCAGGCTGACAAAGGCTCTCCCACACCCCTCTCACATCCACAGTGGCTCCGGAGATGTTTTGCAAAGGCTGGGGAAGCTCAAGGCCAGGGATCATTTGGCCTTAGTGAAGCCAAATGAGCAACCAGATGTGAAACCTGCTATCTTCTGTTATCTAAGCCTCTTTTTTAATCATAAGCCCACCACTCTTTCCCCATAACTGTTTTCATGTGAGATGCATCACCACCAGCCCCCTGGAGCAGAACAAAGAGTTAATGGTGGCCGTTGCATTTAAAGACCCCTGCATTCACTCTCCTCCACCTTTCCTTCCCTGGATACCCTTCCTGTAATCAATGCTGACTGCTGCAGGAACAATTGGCCTGTTGTTCATCACTGCCACAGGTTTTATCCCTGTTACCTGTTTTAGGGAGCCCCACCAGCCCTGAAAGCTCTGGCAGCATCAGGAACATGGAAGAGCTGAATCAGCACCCTGGGTCGTGCATGTTCACACACCTTTTTCTCAGGAAAACCAGCATTGAACTTGCTGTGACTACTTTTGTGATATATTTTCCCCACCAGCAAGTTTATACCTGTCCCACAGCCTGCCTGAGGGAATGCTGGTTTGTTTTAGGAAGTAGGGATGCAGCTGCCCAGGGTGGAGGGGGAATAAGGAACCTTGCAAGAGCCTGAAGGACTCAGGGATGACCCTGCTCTCATGGTTGACTTGTGACATCTCCTTCCCAGGTTTCCAGAAGGAAGCAGATTCCCTCTTGTCAGTGACCAAACTCAGCATCATCAGCGACTCTCAGAACATGAGCAAAGCCCGGGACATCTTGTTAAAGCTCTCAGAGGAGACCAACATCTTCCCGACCAGCTGGGAGCTTTCTGAGCGCTACCTTTTCGTGGTGGTGAGTACTCTGAGCACGCCTTCCACCGTCCAGCTCTGCAGGGAGCTCACGGGAGGGGCAGAGAGCAGGTGAGCCGGAGGATGCTCAGATGGGGCTGGCTGGGCTGATCCATCTTGCACTCGGAGCTTGGCTATTCAGTTTCCTCAGTGCCGGTGTTGCAGCACCGTGAATTCCACGCTGCAAAGGGGTGCTCTCGCATCCCGTACACAAGGTGGGAGAAGATGTGATTTAATGCCTGCAGGCGGCCGTGGAGGGAGGGCCCCGGGCAGGGCTGTGCGCGGAACATCCGGCAGTGACCGCAATCCCCCTTGTTCGGCAGGACCGCCTCATCGCCCTGGACGCCGCGGACGAGTTCTTCAGGATGGCCAGCGCGGTGTATCCCAAGCGGCCCGGGGCGGACGAGGGCCCGAGGGCGCTGCCGAGCGTCCCGGCCGCGGTGCCCTGAGGAATGTGCCGAGGCAGCGGCACACGGGCAGCGCTCCGCCGCAGCTCCCGGGCCCGGGGAGCGCCCTCCTGCTTTCCCTGCGGAGAAGCGAGCGGGCGGCCGGAGCAGGGCGAGGCCAGCGGGCTGTGCCCGGCAGGGTGCACGGACCGGCGGGCGCTGGCCCCAAGGGGCTCCGGGGAGACAGAGGTGCCCTAGAGTAGCCCCGGTGGGACACCGCTGGCCCCAGGGTGCTCCCGGGAGAGACAGGTGCCCTAGAGTAGCCCCGGTGGGACACCGCTGGCCCCAGGGTGCTCCCGGGAGAGAGAGTGCCCTAGAGTAGCCCCGGTGGGACACCGCTGGCCCCTAGCGTATGCAGTAGGCACGGGGAGGATCTGCCGCGCAAGGCAGTGCTGCCGGGAGCTGCAAAGGTTCAGGTGCCTCTGGTTCCGAGGGCTGAGAGGAAATCCACCTTTCCACCTTCCGCTGGTCCCTGCCGCTGTCCCCTTCCCTGAGCCTGCCAGGCAGGAGGAGCGGCGAGAGGGGAAAACACCTCCGTGTTTTTCTCTACAACCTCGTGACTCTGTGCACTGGTCCTCTTCCTCACCCCAGCCCTCCAGGCAGGTCCCAGGGGATTCCAGGACAGGATTTAATTCCAGGCAGCAAAGCCTTGGAGCAGTGTCACAGTTGGATGCTCCATCCCCAGCCGTTAGTGGCTGAGGGATGTTTTTGTAAGGGGTGCTCAGCTTGACATCTTAAAAGAAGATGGAGTTTAGGAAGGTGCCAGGTTCAGAGCTGCTGAAAACTTGGCTCCTGGAACACTGGTTGCCCAGCATCTCAATCTCTTTTGAAAAGTTTTGGTCTTAATTGCCTAAAAAAAACCCCCACCACAAAGCTGCATGTACTGGCAATATAAAAATCCTCATTACCAGCAGGCATGGTATAATGAACATCCTTTTTATCTTGGGGTTTTGCCTGATAATGAGCAATAATTTTTAAAACACTGGATTTGATGATTAAAACAAGTGGAAGTTCTTCACTGATAAACACACATGCTGCTAATTGGCCAGTTGAAAATGCTGGTTACACAGGGCCTCCCAAAGTAGCAAACCAGAGCTTTTATTTGTTTATACCTATGGTGTTTGAAAAAAATATATTTATGAACTGTTTTTGTCTGTCAGTCTTCCTGGGAAACATTTTTGTCATTTCAGAACAGCAGTGAAAGCTGAGTTTAATAAAGAAAACATTACAAAACCAGCCTTATTCTCTCTGTGAACTTATTCAGGTAACAATGTTTGTGTTGACTGCTGATGGCAAAAGGGTTGGTATATTTGTAGAGCCTCTGCAGCTTGTTCTCCACACACTTTAAATTGCCTGTTGACTTACAAGAGTTACATTTGACCAGAGTCTTTGTAGGAGATGATGGGGATCAAATTTAATTTCAGTGGGATTTGGCATTAGGTACCCATTTCCTACTGATTTTTTTTTTTCTAGCAGGAGTTCAGATGCCCTTTGGAAAGCCTCCCATGTTTTTATAGAAAATAAACAGACAAATCCAGGGTCTGATTTGAACAAATTGTGGCGGAACAGAGAGATCCATGTTCTGAGGAGCGCCGTGCCGAGGTGCCTGACACCACCCCAAAGTCAGCCCTTGGCTCATGGTCAATTCCTGATATTTAAAATCACCTGATGAGTTTGGAAACCTCGGATGCAGGAAGAGGAATCCTTTTAGCTGAGTTGCTTTTTCTGACCACGGAGGTCCGCGTTCAGCAGGGCCTTTGCAGAGCCGCCCCTCGCTGTCACGGCCGTCAGACCGGTCCTGAAGTCAGCAAAACGCATTTTGTTGTAATTTAATAGGGCAGACTGCCCAAAAGGGACAAGAATCAGTGTCTCCGAGTGAGCGTGGCTGCTGAAATAAAGCGCTCAGTTTCTGAGTGCAGCCACAAGGAGGAGCAGGAATTTGCAGGAGGGTTGGATGAGAGCAGAGCCGCTCCTTTCCACACTCAGGAGTAACCGTGCTCAGAACTTGTGTTTATGGACTGATCACAACAGGAACAGAAAAAAGCCTGTCAGTCCCAGCACCCAGATAAAACTGGTCATGGAGTGTCCTGAAAATATTGCAGAACAGCCTTTGGTGAAGGATGCAGAGCTTTGGAAAAATCTGCATCTTGAAAAATGATAGAAAAAACCTGGCAGAAATTGTTTCCATACAGCTCCAAGCTCAAGCTGGTCATACTGTCCATCTCCGAAGGAAATGTCCTTTCCTGCACTCGGGATAGGAGATCAATAAACTGTATTTCAATTACCAAAATGCAGAGAGTTATTTGCCTTTTCTAAATTCCACAGCAAATACCAGGGAGATGCACAAGGGTCCTGGAATTCCTGCCCCGCCAGAGCCATTCCGTTCTTCACTAGAAGCAATTTGGGATTTGATGCACCACCCAGGCCTCCAGCTGCCATTCAGATGGGCTTGGGGCCCCCACCCGGTATTTGGGGAGACGTCTTGGGCACCCTGCATGTCCCAGGTGCCACTGGGGAGCCAAACCCTGCCGTGCCCAGGGAATGTTCCAGCAGGCGCCTGGGAAGCGGTGGCTGCAGGAGAGCCCAGCGAACACCAGATGCCACTGTTCCCTCAGCAAGGGAAAAATCCTGTTTACAATGCAGGGGAAATATCCCCAACCTTTTCTTGCATGCATCGAGCCTCTCAAGCCTGCAAGAACTGGCTTTCTAAAGGTTTGGGTTTAGACATTCCATAATGACTCTGGTGTTTTCCAGGAGACGCTGCCGAGCCCATCTCTCTTCCAGGGCTGGGGCCAGGGCCTCTGCTCCTGCTTGGAAGTGCCACTTGGCCTGGGCTGGCTGCTGCAGGGATTAGCATGTTCACTAAGAACATTTGTTTTTTTAAGGAGAGGGTGATTTTGCTATCCCTTCCTTCTCAGGAAAAGAAAAATACCAAGACTTCTTTAAAGTGAGTGAGGGTTTAAATGACATCTGGGTTCACTTGGCTTTCAGATACTTTTTCCCTCCCTCAACTTGACATTGCATTGAGCTAATATTTCATCAGAAAAGAAAGAAAGAAAAAAGGGACTTTTTTTTTTCTTTTTTTTCATGTGTAAGCCATGGTTATGCTTCGCTTGGATTTCTTTTCCTTGAACCACAGGATGGTTTGGTATGGAAGAGACCTTAAAGATGTTCCACCCCCTGCCATGGGCAGCGACACCTTCCACTAGCCCAGGTTGCTCCAAGCCCCATCCAACCTTGCCTTGGACACTTCCAGGAATCCAGGGGCAGCCACAGCTTCTCTGGGCAAAATATTGTAATATTTTTGGGTCATGAGGAGCAGCACTGGAGAGTTCCCTTCCTCCAAATTAAAGCTAGAAAGTAAGCATAGTGCAATTAATAGAGACCAGCTAGGAAAAAAAAATCAATTTACTGACCGTGTTGATTATGCATATGCACATGTGGTTTCTTCTTTGTATTCCAAGATTTCCTAGGACATACATCCTGAATTTGGCAGCAAAAAACCAACAACCCTGAAGCGTGGTGGAAATTCAGCTGTGAGATGTAAGACAGGCAGAAGGTGGCAGTGCAGGTGTTTGGTAAAGGCTGTAGCAGCAGCAGGCAAAGGAGATGGGATGCAGTGGCCTGGAAGGAGTCTGGCTTATCCATTTTACTTGTTAGGGATGTAAATCACAGCCTAAGTTCTGATAAATAATGAGAATGGACACGGGAAAGAAAACTGTCATCTTTTAAATTTCAGCTGTAGGAAAAATTACCATTTCAAACTGCTCAGTTTCAATCAGTTCTAACGTTAGAAATTCCCACACTTACATACTCTTCCTGGAGGGAAAGCGTGTACTTTTCTGGTCTAATGAGGATCAGTAAGGTTGAGTGGCTGGCCACAAAGTAGCTCTCCAGAAGCATTCCTTTGAAGACAAGCAACCATTTTTGTGTGGAGAGTCCTTGTTAAGCAAGTTATGGATTATCAAAACCATTTCTTTGCCTTACAAATGGGCGAACCTTGCGGACACATCCGTCGGGAAGCTGTCCTTGCACAGGGGAGACCATGGAGAAATCTCTTCAAAAAGGCCCTGAGGAAAGACTGGCAGAGTAAAAGCTTGGCTGTTTTGCCTGTCTTGTTTGTTCTGATGAAATGTGCCACTCTCTCTGTAAGCCCTGTCCTGACTCTTGGGGAGAAGAGCGGCTTTTCAGAGCGATAATAAATGTTAAGTGAGTATTTTGTTGGGCTTGGATTAGGAAAGGGAGACACCATGGAGGCCGTGGGTGCCCTCCATGGGATCTCAGCAGCATTAGAACAAACAGATTTGGGCAGCCAAAGAAATAGACAGAGACAGAGATAGAGGCACATGGCTGGATGGGGCTTGGAGCAGCCTGGGCTAGGGCGAGGTGTCCCTGCCCATGGAACTGGGCTGGAAATTTGGCTTGGAGGCCCCTTCCAACCCAAACCATTCCATGATCTCAAAGCAAAGGCAAGAGGGCAGCAAATGGAGGCCCAGAGGCCCAGGCACTGCCCAAGGGGAGGGCAGAGCATTTATTTGGTGTGTGCAGGGGGTACAGCACTAGTGCCAGAGTCTGTTGCAATGGTGCAGCGCCATGTGAGGAGCTGCAGCAGGATGAAATGTGTTTGTGCATGCCCCAATAAGCACCAGCAAAACCCCTGCCCGAGGAGAGTCACCAGCACGTCAGAAAGAAGAGAGATTTATGAAAGAATGTGTTAGCAAAAGTTTATCCTTCGCAGAGTGGCAGCTTTATATCTGTTAAACTGCTGGGATTCTTTCCACTGGCTTGAGCTGGGTTTGAGTCAGACTTTGGAGACACAAACACCAGAGCAAGCCCAGACACCACTGGAGTCATAAACAAACCTCCTGCCAGCTGCCCATCTACTCTTCCTCTGCATCAAAGTCACAAAAACAACAAATTTGGTTCCTGAGAAGGCTTTTTACAAGTGATGAGAGGATCTACCTGTACTTCCCTAAAGAGTGAAAATAAAGCCCAAACCATTTCTCACAGCCAAGGGATCACAAGGAAAATTCAGGTTGGAGAAGACCTCAGAAGTTCTCTCAGCCAACCTCCCCTTTCTTGAAATCATCTTCTCTTCCCTTTTGAAAATGGCATGAGCAACTTGTATGGAAAACACTGCTGGCATACACAGTGTTCCACCTCTCCAAAGTAATGCTGGTTGGTACGAAGAGAATAAATTTCCTTTTTGTTTCAATTAAGAGATATAGATAATCTGTGAAACCCACACAGAGGGCAGGCTTGGAATGGTTCAATCCCTCCATGAAACACTGCTCTGATACCTGTAACTCAAGTGACCAAGGGTAGCTTTAAACCTGCATTTTCCCATTCCTCCTTAGGTGAAAGGGCTGGAGGGAGGAGTGATGAGAGCCTGGAAGCAGCCAGGGCGATCCAGGCAGTCTGGGACATGGCCAGAGGGGTGATCTGGTGAGCAGGGAGCCAGCAGCACCCACAGGTGAGCAGGGAGCCAGCAGCACTCACAGGTGAGCAGGGAGCCAGCAGCACCCACAGGTGAGCAGGGAGCCAGCAGCACTCACAGGTGAGCAGTTCCCCTGGGCCTCCTGGGGATGAACAGGGAGGAAGGGATCGGTGTTATCTCAGTGATTGGGAGCTGGCCTAGGATTTGGAAACTCAGCTGCCATTCCCAGACATGCCCCATCTGCCTCTGCCCCTCAGGTCACCCAAAAGCAGCATGGGGAGGTTGTGCCTCCTAGAACTGGTGGCAGAATGCTCTTCCTGTGCTGGAGGTATTGTCAAGGTCTTGATATTTCTGCATCTGTCTTCAAGTAAAGCTTTGTATCTCTAAAATGTTCACAATGCTATTATCCAAAAGACTCTGCTATAATACTTTCAAGATGTTATGCTTCAATTTTGACTTTTTCTTTTTTAAATAATGATCTCCAGATTTTTAATATAAGCCAAATCAAGCATTGTTTCTATCCAGAAAATAACATTTCAAATTTAGATCATAGCAGTGCTGAACCCATTGAATTTTTTCTAAATTCAGGGACATACCTATTCCCCCAAATAGTTTCAATTCTGATAAACCAGGATTTCCAGACAGAGTACCAGTTAGTTTAGTTTTAAGTCCTAACCCTGCCCAATACTTAATTATTTTTGTGATCTGCTTGGGGGTGCACTAACACAGTGTGCTGCACAGCTGTCAGGAACATCCCATTTATTTTCGAGGGAAAATTACATTTCAAAACAAAAGGGAAGGGCATCTTTTAATCATTTTGACTATGTTTAAATGAGATCACCAAGAGAGACTATAGCTCTGTATAGACATGTGCAGGCATGCCTAGGAATTTGGCTTGCCTGCAGTTTATCTGCCCCAATTAAAGGCAGATGCAGCCTTTTGCTTCCATGGACATTTATGAACTGGCAGATGTGCTAACAGGGAGAGAGCTCACACACAGCAACTGGTCCTGATCTAATCACACACATTCTTACTGTACTCTTTGGCTCCAACTTGCCCAACTGCACGAATATTTTCAGTTTTCCTTCCTACCTCCTTGGACAAGATGCAGAGCAGGAATCACCCAAGTTTGGGTAATCAGGCACTTTGCAGTTCATGTCTCTTCTCCCCAGTCTGAGGCAGAAGAGGGGAATTACAGGGTGCACAGAGTGGCTTAGGCTCCAATGCTGCCTTGCAGATGAGAAGGAGCTTCCCTGGAGTAACTGCAAACATACTGGGAATGCTGGTGAGTGCCTCAGAAAGCTCAGCAGGTCCTGAAATCTGCCTCGTGCTCAAATAACCAAGGAGTTCAGTGGAGCTGAGCACCACCATTCCCAGTCTGAAGCGCTGGGCATACCCTGCTGATGAGCACTTCAGGTCCCAGACACCCCTCAGAGGTCAAACAGTGCCAGCTCCTCTCAGCAGAACTTGCTCCTTGAGCAGCAGCAGTGCACAGAGAGCTCTGTCTCCAGAGGCAAAGCCCCTGCTCGAGGATCCAGCCCCCCTGGATGTGAGCCAGCACAAACCCCTCCAAGCACACCTGGCAGACAAGCAGGATATCTCAAGGTAAGCTCAGTGCAGTTTTTGTTCCTGTGCTCATAAACAGCCCTTGCTAACCCTAATTTCTCTATGAGTTACACATTACCAAGAGTTTCAAGAAGTCTCACAGTGATGCCCATGCTTCACACCACCGCAGAGCATGTGCAGGACCAGAGGGCTGTTTTCCATCCTCCCCAGCCCTTATTTTTCTTAATAACAATTTACATCATGACCCACCACCTTTTTTCAGAGTCTTTCCTTTATGATTCTTATTTCATGGTATGTTTATCTTTACATGTGTTTTACCTTTGAGCCTTCCCTTCCCCACCTCCCTATCTCCTAGTTTGCAATATTGTAAATCTGCAGGGTTTAAAAGCTGATGAGGTGGTAGGGGCTGACTGGGAACAGGAGCCCCTGATGTAAAGCAGTTACCAGGCTTTTCCTATATTTAGGGAAAGATGTAACCATGGAACTATGTGGGGTGACAGTCAGCAAACCTACAGCTCTGCTGTGAAATATGCAGCACAGACGTAAGCACCAGGCTGTGACTGAGTATCCCACCCATCATCCTGTACAGGAGAACTTGCTGGAGACAGCAAAACTCTTCCCTTTTTTAATGATTCATGCAAATACAGCCACTGACTTCAGGGGAGAGAGCACAAGGCTTGAATCTGATGGGGCTGGTGGTCACTGTGCAGTTCCTAGATAAAAATAAACACATTTCTCAACACTGAATCTTCCAGAAAAGGTGAGTGGCCCACTCCACCCAGCTTTTCATTCCTGTGTTTGCAGCTTCTTTTGGAGATGCTGTTCTTAATTTTTTTCCATTTCTTTTAGAATAGAGTCCAGTTGAACTTGGTGAACTGGATAAAAAGGTAGGGGGAAAATGAAGATGAAGAAGGAGAGGGATGACCGTGATCCTGAAGTCCTGAGCATTTGGACATTGGGTTTTCCCTTGCTAAGCTAAAACTGGGAGAACCAGCACTGCAGGGTAATCCCTCCAAATACACAAAAGGCCATAATGCACCCATTTAATCTTACAGCCTTGCACAAAAGGGTTTTGCGTGCAGGGAGGATAATTGTGGGTAAGGAAGAGGTCAGTGTGGATGATGGGTCTAAGTTGTAAACACACCTGATTGAGGGAGTTTATCTTCTTGCTGTAAGTGCACCAAACCCTACTTATCACTTGGATTCTTTTGTCCAGCACCTTCCTGGTTCAGCAGGATGTGAGCCCACATCCCCCAGGCCAACAGAGCACCATCACTCATGGTAAGTGCACCCTTGAGACGTTTCTGCAGCTTCAGAGGTGGGTGAGCAGCAGCAGGTGTAAGGATGCCCAAACCTCCATGTGCCAGGGCTCCCAGGGTGCCATCCCATCCAGCTCCTTCCTGTCCTGCAGTGCAGATGCATTTTGCTCAGGACACAGCCCTCAGTGGCTTGAGGAAGCTCTCCTGGTGACATCAAGTCTCTGACTGATGCACGAGCAGAGGTTCCGCGCCCCGGAGCTCCTCACGTAAATCACCACGGCTCTGCCCAGCCCAGGTGTCCTGGGCCTGGCCCCAAACACTGGGCTTGTACAGTTTCTCCTGGCTGTCTTGGAATGATTTGTGCCTTTAGAAGATGCAGAAGTGACTCCATCCCCAGCCAGGGCCAGTGACCTGTTACTGGGGTTGCTATGTGATAAATGACAGCGAGGAGCGAAGGGCATCTACTCTGACTTTCACATAGGCCTCAGTAAACAAGGGGTGCAGGCAAGCACACATTTTGCTGTTTTAACCTGCTCTTAACTTTTCAGTTTGATTTTCCAGCACTTGTTACAGTCTTTGCGCTTGCTTTGCCCTGCGCAGGTCGGCACCTTGCTCAGCTGGAGGCCATCAGTGGGCACAACCAGAACAACCATTTTAGCTGGGGATTTTATTTAGTTTAGTCATCTTCAGGACCACAGGCCTGCTCTGAGGGGAATGAAGGGTGCCTTGCCAGGCAAGGCGGGCATTTGGGCAACATAGTTTGATTGGAGAGCTGAAAAAAAGTGACTTTGCATTTGCCCACTATGGAGCACAGAAACTTCTCCATAAAGGACTCTGGGAGGGGGAGGGGGTAGCAGGCAGCTGTCTCCTTCTACCCTTACCAGAGGCACTAACCCCTCCTGAGCTGATATTATTCTCTATGAAATAGCCTATAAAAGATAAAATCCAAGCTATCTGTTTCTATTTGTATTCCTCCTGTGTAGTCCTTTGAAGCGTATTTTAATTCTCCCTGTTCCCCAACCTCATTTCAGCTCGTGGTGGTGGAAGGTATTTAAAGTTACAGCCATAATCCCACGGGCCACCATAAAAGAAATTAGAGGAAAAAAGAAAGAAAGAAAAAAAAAAAAAAAAAAAAAAAAAGAAGGAAGAAATACAGAAAGAAACCCCAGGTCTGTCTGATGCACAGCAATGCTTATATTTCAATTACAGAGAGCGAGGGGCCAGACTCAACAGAGTCTGAGACAGGGAAAGGAAGAATTATGTTGGAAAACCAGACACTGAATCCATAAAAGAGCAACTGGCTCTAAATGGCTAAACCAGGTAAGGCAGTGGGAGGTGGAGACCACGCTTCCCATCAGAATGAGCCCCCCCACGCCATTTACAGGGCCCCGGGGTCTGAGCCGCAGCAGAGCGAGCCCCGGGCGATGCCATCCAAAGAGCCCCGCTCTGCGAGCCAAACTGCTCAGCTGCACAGAGCTGAGGGGGCAGGCACCCTAACACCATTTCCTCGCTCCTTCCCTGCTCGGGGCGGGCAGAGGCTCCTCGGCTGAGCGGCCCCGAGGGATGAGGGAGCTCTCTGCTCCCAGCCGGGGCACAGCCGCTCCGATAAGCGAACCCGCCCGCGCCGAATCCCGGGCTGACCCGGGCACGGCTCCCCGCACAAACACGAGCTCTTGTGGGATTTCGTGCTCCAGGCTGGGCAGGGATCTGTGCCTCGGAGGGGACACGGTCCAGCTGCCTTCCCCGGGGAGGCTGGGGGGCAGATAAACAGCCCGGCTGCTCCTCCGGGCCGCTTCTGCGATTACCCAATATTTTCCTCCGGGCTCCGTTCTCCACGTCTCATAAATCCCCTCTCTGCTTGGCCCCTGGGCAGCCATGGGGGCCGTGAACACCCATCCAAGCGATGCATCCTGTTCCCGGGCTAACAAGGGAGTGTTTCAAGGAAACTCTGAGCAGGGCGATGCCAAGCCAGAAACCTTGCGGAGGATGTTGCAAGTCGGGCTTTGAAGGCAGAGTTTGTTTAGGGACGTCAGGTTTCAGCTGGATCCGCTGATACTGGACATGCCAACGAGAAATCCCAAGTACCGGGCAAAATTGAGTAAGATTTTCAGGATTTGGGTACCTTTGAGCAGCACATAAACATCCTGCCCTGTCCTCAGCAGGGAGGGGAGGAGAAACCACTCTGCCTCGGGGGCTCTGTCTGGGTTAAATCAGAGGTCTCAGACTTCCCCAACGAGCACAGCCATCAGCACTCCCTTCCCCGTGGGCCCAGCAGTCACAAAGCAGGGGCAGCAGGAAGCCAGCAGAGCCTCAGGACAGACTGTGTGTGTTTCAAGAGTGCAGACCTGAGACTAGAGCTGAGCTATGTCAGCTTCCACTGTGTTCCTACAGAGATGTCAGTCAGGCTTACTGAAGTCACCAGGAGAGCTGTAAACACACAGCACTGCTTCATCTTTATAAAGGAATTAAATCGTAAGAAATCCTGCTTGACAACAAGGACAATGAGAGAATGGGATACAGCCTCCTGAATTTCCTAACTGTGGCTTGCATCTGATCCTACTACAGAAGAGGGTTTCAGAAGGGGTTTAATTCTCTCTGTCCCTGCCTGCCTCTCTCCACACTTTTCCAACAAGAGATGGGGCCAGTCTCTGTCCAGAAGCCACTCCAAGTGGGGGATGCTTTCTTTCTGTTTTGCTGCTCTCAGTCAGGTCACATCACAAGTCCTGGAAGCTGTATTGAACAGCTTGATGCTTTTAGGAGATGCAGCAGATGCAGCCAGGCTTTTATCTTCCAGAGCCTCCAAATGGCTGGATCTGTATTTTATTTCAATGATCTCTCAATTGCTGGTGATTACATAGAGCAGGAGAACAGGCCCATTTGGATAACTCCTGCTTGGTCAAAGCCTGTATTTAACCTCAATTCCTTCTCCCTTTCCAACAGTCCATGATAAGGTTTATTTTCCAGCCAGCACCTGAACACCCAAAAGTCCTCAAGAAATCAACATGAGAGCTGGAAAGGATCCAAGTCCCTGTGCCTGCCAGGAGCTGAGACCAGCACTTCCAATTGCTGTGAGCTCCCTTTAGCCACCATCTCTAGGAGAGGGAGCAGAGCTCCTGCACCAGCTCCACCTGTGAAGTGTGTCAGCTGCTCCTGGTCTCTCCAAACAGTTCTATTTCATCCCATCACTGTCCATCTGCAGCTGTATTCCCCAAGTCACTCTTTGGGAGCTTGATGACTTTAAAAAACATGACTGGGTTTTGTTTAAAGAAACAAAACCAGCTGTCTGCAGGATACTTTGATCCTAAACAGTATTTTGAAGTACTGGGGCTGGGTGAAGCTATGAAATAATCTGCTGATGGGTCAAATCTCTTTTTGCAGGGACCCTCTCTGTCAAACAGCACACCTGATTTTCTTGCTCGGTGTCAAATATTTGCTGTCTGTCTGAGTAGAAAGGCTATTTCCCAGCAAGCCCAAATAATCTGTCTTTGCAGTGGTGCATCCTTTCACTGCTGCCTATTCTCCCTCACACGTGTGTACACACACTCAGTTGTGCAGAGGAGCCAGGCACAAAGCCAAGGTGAAAAAGCAGTAATCTAAGTTGCACACAAAGCACAAAGTGCCCCCAAATGCCATTAACTTCCAGGAAACAGTAAACCTTGAGAGTCCAAATCACCCTCGGGGAGAGCAAGCCCAGCTCCAATAGGTTCAACAGTCTCTGTTACAATTCATTGAAGTAGGTCTTTAGGGGTTTATTTGAGGTTAACTGCCCAAATCCCTGGCTTGCAGAGCTCTTTATGTCCAAGATAACAAATGCAAAGGCAAATAGGAGCTAAGAAAGAAGCTGTGCCAGTGCCTGGTTCCCTGCTCTGGCTGCCTCTGTTTGCTGACAGCACAACTATGCAAAGCATTTGGCTCCACACACAGCATGGCCGTCTTGCTTTAATTCCAGCAGCCCCAAATATGGCTCATTTCTCTTCTGTGTGCTCTTGGGGGCTTTGCACAGCAGCCAGGTAGGGATACCCACAGAGAGCAAACACGTCTTATCAGCATTTTTCCTTGACAAGGAGAATGAATTATAAACGGGGCCTGGCCATCCCGGGCACAAAAGCTGGGCTTTGTCTGCACCTGGGGGATGCTGCAGTGGGAAAAGCTGGGCACTGGTCAAGCTGAGACAAAGCCTTATGCTGCAAGGGGCCAGAGCTCTTGGTGTTGTAGGGCTGCCCCACAGCATGGATGCTCCCAGAGCAAGGACAGTGGGACAGCTGGCCGTGTCACTGCTGCACCATGGTGGTGTTCTACATCGCTGCCCAGCTCCAGGCACAGTAAATCCAGATGCAGAGCAGCATCAGGCAAATGTCTCAGTGCCTGGCACCCCACAACACCTCTGTATCCTGCTGTGCTCTCATGCTCGAGCAAGCCTGGTCTCTATTTGCAAGTGCAGCAATTAAGCTCATGTTCAAGTGTCTGTGTGATCCAGGACTTGGAACCAGGAACTTCACAGTGAAACATCAAACCAATCTCTCTTTAACACTCTAATACTTATCCCACAGATAACAAACAGACAGATGAGGTGGGGGCAGGAAGAAGGAACTTGCCTTAAGGACTAGGAGCTGGAAAAAAAGGGTTTTATTAGCCATGTCCTCAGGGTTCAGCAGTAAAGCAGCTCTGATCTCAAAAGAATAAACGTGTTGGGTGCAGGCTGTTGGGAAGCAGAATTGGGGTGTTTGCTGGTCGGAGAGGAACGTCAGCACACACGGGATCTGATCAGTTTGTTTTGCTATGGGACAGCTTCTCCTGGGCTGGCACTGAGGCACCCCTCCCTCCTGGGAACTCTGCTCCCAGATCAGCCACCAGCATCCCCTGACCCAGCGCAGGAATGACGTGTGAGCACCTGCTTGCACGTCCTGTCTGATACTTGCATTTTCCAAGAGGCAAATTTCTATCCCACCGTCCCCACACCCACCCTGGGTAACCCCAGACCTTCGCCTTCACCCAGCAGTTCCACACCACAGGCTGTCATTTCACATCAAAGAGGCAGCTGGGAACGTGGTGACTGCTCCCAGGAGCCAGGATAGGAATTAACTGGAGAGAGTCCAACAGCGATCAGCGAGAAGAGTGAGAATACAAGATTTATGTGGAAAGAGTGAAAGAATGAGGATTGTTTAGTCTAGAAGATGGATGATCATGACCTTCAGATTCACTCAGGACAGAGGAATGGATTCATCCTTTCCCAGAGGTTGTGATAGACAGTGGAAGTAGTAAGAGAGAGGCTTAAGCTGCATCAAGGAGGACTTTGGTTGTATATTAAGCAATACTTTGGTGCTCTCCTATGCTTGCTCTCCAGGCTTACCTGTGGAGTCTTCTTCCTTGGATTTTTAAGAATGGGATTCATTTATTGGTTGATTGCCACCTAGTAGAGCCTAAGTGTCAACCCTCTCACCTTTTTTTTTTTTTTTTTTTTTTTTTTTTTTTTTTTTTAAATTTAATTAATAGCACCAGTGCAACCCTCACTTACCAATATGGTTTTTGTTATGGAAAGAGTCCCCATGTGGGAAGGGGTTTGGGGATCAGTGCCCATTGTTATCTTGGGGCAAAACAGGGTCCTTTATGAGAGGAAAATGCTCCCAGTTCCCTGTTGCCTCAGGGGAGATGCTGTGGTGCCTCTCCTAAAGACAGAGCACAGAGCCACAGCTGGATAAGGCTTAGGCACCTTACCCTTCAGGAAGTTCCTTACACTTCAGGAACATGAACAACTCCCTAGGCTTCTGCAGAGCTCCAGGGAGGATCTGAGCAGTGGTGCTTGTACCTGGTATTCCCAGCATTTTCCAACTTTCTCTCTGTCTTTCTTTTTGCCTTCAATGCTCTTGAAGCCTCTTGCAGCTATTTACACTTCCCAGAGAAGCCCAACTACCAACAGCTGCTGGCAGCTGCTCAGTGAGGATGAGGCAGGGGGCACCATCTCATTTACTTACTCCAAATAAATGCTCCATCCTCATAATTCCCAGAACCATGAAGGGATGCAGAGTCACACTTGCTGCTCTTGCAGCCCCAAAATTGCCTGAGTGATTACAGTTAGCCAAGGGCCCTACTGGATTTTTTTTTGTCTGGTGAACAGCTATCATCACCTTATATATCAATTTATGATACATCTACACCCCATATGCCATACTAGCATTTCCTAGGGCTCTGAGGACCCTGCCACCCCTTCTTCCTCTCCTAGTAGGCAAGGTCCAGTGGTTTGGCATGTTTTTTTTTTCTTTTGGCAAAGAGATTTTCCAGCCCCTGCCACACCAGACACCCTCATTTCCTGCTCCTCCCATTTTAACCACAGGTCACAACAGCTGATGAACACAAATTCTGTCCAAGTCCCTGAGGCTGGGAAGAGATCTGTTACAGCAGGGACGATATAAAATTAGCTCCTGGTGGGAAACCCTGAAAAAATAAAGCTTTTGCAGGGTAAGCTCAAGGGATCCTATTTAAGTGTAAAACAGAGGAGTTCATCATCCATGATTCCCCAGTGGCACCCAGATCTAACCCAGACTGCAGCCCACCTTAGGCCATGGCATTGGTTACTCATGGGCTGCAGAGCCCCTGGAAACCACAAAACAACATTTTTCTGATTTGAGGCTGGTTTCTGGATCCATGGACATAGAGGGAAAAACATAATGAGTGCTGCCCTTGTGCCTCAGCAGGAGATGTGCTATCTGAGGACTGCACAGGGACAGAGGAGTCTCTGTCCTCATCTGGGGCAGAGGAGTTCCCAAGGGATGCTCTCATGGAGGGAAGGCAGCTGGGGAGATGGTGGGAAGGGAAGGAGGCAGGGGGGAGGGCAGAACAATAGTTATTTATCTTGATTTGAAAACCCAAAATTTCTAGTTTGTTTATCCTGCTCTCTGTGGAGGGAGCACAGATTCCCAGAAGAAGTGTCTGGGAAAAAGAGGCTCCCATGTCCTTCAACCGTTTAAAGAACAGGACTACAATGTTTATTTGAATTAAAAAAACCCCAAACACCAAAAAAAACCCCCACCCAACAACAACAAAAATAAAGCCAAGCAACAGCCCCAGTCCTCATCCACACATGGATGCTGGCACTGCTTGCCTGGATCACAGAATCATAGAGGAGTTGGGGTTGGAAGGAGCCTTAAAGCCCATCCTATTCCACCCCCTGCCACGGGCAGGGACACCTTTCACTCTCCCAGGTTGCTCCAAGCTCCATCCAGCCTGGCCTGGGACACTTCCAGGGACCCAGGAGCAGTTTCTCTGGGCACCCTGGGCCTCCCCACCGTCACAATAAACTCTTCAAGCCTCCCCTGGTCCCACAGTAGGTCTGGATCCCTCCATCTTTTATTCACCACCACAAGGTTTTGGAGGGAGGATGGAAACAAATGAACAAGTACCTTAAGTGACAACTCAGTGGTTCAATTCACATAAATCCACAATTTCAGTGTTAAAGAGGTAATCTCTCCCCAGCCACTCAATCACTTGCATGAATCCTCTCCCTTTTCAGAGCAGCTCACCCTGGTTCCCAGGCTGACAGCCTGCCTCAGGAGCTGACCACGCTCTGAAGGTGTGAGACACACCAGGTGGTTGAAAGCAAGATGAAGGTGATTAAAGGGAGAAGTCTGTGAACAAAAATCACACAATGTTAGAATAAGATGTACAAAAAGGCACTGCATGTGTTTGTACCGAAAAAGTCATAGAGCAGCCACCAGTCTGGAGGAACAGCCCAACACCTCCTGCCATTAGACCCATCACAGAAGTCCAGAGACAGCAGAATTAAATTTATTGCATTTTTCCTGGATAGGTTTTAGCCAAAGCAGCAGTTTAACTCTTTGGTGTCCTGTAGCAGGCACTATGGAATTTTATACATCATTCTGATGTGTGAGCTAAATGAAAAAGAGCCTTTTTTTGGCTTAGACCTCAGACTGGAGAGGTTTGATCTGGCACTGCTTTTCAGTAGGACAGAGCTCACACTTGGCAGGAAAATACCTTTGAAATCAGACTTGCTGCAAGCAGAGAAGGAACCTCCCCTGCCACTCTTCATGAGCAGTTGTCTGGTACACCAAGCTCTCCTGGGGACAGAGGTATTTGGTAAATTTTGGTTCTCAGCAGGGGCTAAAGGAAGGCAGGGAAATCACACACCAAGAGGTACCAAGGGCTATTTTTACTCTGTCTGGGTTTACACCCACATGTGTGGGCTTGTTGGTTTGGTGCATGAGCCAGTTCTCAGCTGGTTTGCTGACAAAAGCAAGGAACAACTCATTCTGAATGGAAACACCCTGATTTAAGACCATGAGTGATCTGGTCTCTGAGATCTATTGCAAAAATAAAAGTGGGCATTTCTTGCTTTGTGGAGAAAATACATTGACAATGAATTTATTTCAGTGTCATTATTGTCTTTATATATTTACCCTCATAAAAGAAAGCTATTGAAAGAATTTCTGGAATGTAAAATGCTGTCAAGTGGAAAAGGAACATACTAAAATTTATCTGGTAGCCATCTCAGAAGAGACTAAACTGGACCAAAGATGCAGACACAGCCTTCGAGCTTTGGAGGCTCCCAGGCTGGGCTGGGGAATGTTGGTGAGTCCAGCCTTGGGTGCTTCCCCTCTGCACCCAACACTGGTCACTTGAAGAGGAAGGATGCTGGGCAAAATGAACCTTTGCTCTGGACCACTTAGAGATGTCCCTACATTTGGTAAACAGTGATGATTAGGCTGAGCTTTTATTCCCTTCCTCGAAATTTTCCTGTATCCCTTCTAATAAAGTAACCATTACAGAAATGGCCTTAGGAAATAAACTGCAAGGAGCAGCATGTCTGTTTTCCAGCAGCAAAACATGGAACAAAGCATAAGAAAATTCTCTTGTTTGCAATTCTGTGCATCTTTCAAAATGTTTCTCCCACTGTAAGCAGTCCTGAGGATTGACCACCAATGCTTCCCAGCCCATGGAAGGGCTGCAACAAGCAGGATTTACCCCATGACCTTCCCTGTCTTCCTACCTCCTCTGCCTGATAGAACCCACCACTGATTATCTACCTCCAGAAGACCTCCGAGGAAGTGGAAGCTAAAAGTTTCTCCTTTGGGGAATTTTGGGCTTGTTGGCCTTCTAAATGCTGAATATCCTACCCTCCTCTATCAGAGGCAGTTCACATCCTGCTGACTCGACCCTTCACACACCAGTTCAAGCCAGAGACAGCCCTGACCACATCTAACAATGACAGCACAAATTCAAGATTGTGTACATACCACCCCCCCCCAAGTTTCCATCCAGTGTGATTGATCAAATATTTGCTTTTCTCAAAGCAGATAACACTCATGAACTTACAATCTTCAGCCACAAAGCCTTATCCCCCTGTGCTATTTATCTCCAGAGTACAAAGGCCAATTGATTTCTTCCATGACAGCCAGACTCAGGCTCTCAGCTTTCACCCCTGCTGCAGTTCCTGATTTGAGGCTTTGTTTTGGACTCATTTGGAGAACAAGGGAGAATAATGGGGAGAAGAGGGTCAGTAAAGAATGGAAGTGTTCAGGGTTAACCAGTCACCCGAGTACAAAGAAATCATTCAGCCCCTCTCTGCAGTGAGGGACTAATTTAGCCCATGGCTCTTTCAGGCTGTCACACCAATGGTGCTCTGAGTGGAGCTTGGCACTTGCAAAGAGCAACTCCAGCCTCTTAAATGAGTTAGAGAAAGTACTCAGTGGCTAAAGTTACCAACCAAGGAGTGAATGTCATCCTGCCAGGTGTGCCACAGACCCTGAGATAGCAAATACATCACGGTGTCTCAGGATTAACTTCTGAACCTTGAACCATGAGGTCAAATTCCCATTTTCAATTGGCAATCAGAAGTGATGTGCTGGTCTGCAAGCCCCAAAGCACAGGAGGGGATAGCTGCAGATACTGGCAATAATAAGAAAAGCACAGCTTGGCACAGAGGCAAGCTATCACTTCTTCTTAGCTTCCCAAATTTCAGATGCAGGCCCACTGGGCCAGGGAGGCTGCTGGAAGAGCAATACCACAAAGATCCACAGCCTTCGGATGACCCTGAGAAATGGAATCACTTCAGGAAATGGAGCTGTGAGAAAGAGATCCATTTAAAAATACAGTGGAAAAAAATGCATCACTTGGCTTAGTTTTAGCTTTGAAAGTAGGGGAAAAGCCTTAAGTTTGAAAAGCCTTAAGTTTCTCACTTTTGCATTTTGTTCTTCTTAAGCCTTTGCTACAGAGGAAAGATTTCTTCTACCCATGGACTTGTGGCCATTGCCTAAGCACATGGAAAGCTGATCCACTGCTGGTGGAGCTCTTTCTTGTTCCTCCAAAGGGCTTGAGAGCCAGGACTTCAACTCTGTGTTATGTCTGGCTTTAAGGTGCCAGGGAACTATTCCACAGGTTTCCTTGCTGCCCCTGTAACCCCTTCCACTCTTCAGCTGAACTGCCTAGAAGGGCAGCTGAACATCTGAATTGTGACAATCTCTTCTCCCTTTTATCCTGTTTGAAATGGTCCTTTCTTGGGCACCACCACTGTGAACAGAAGGAAGGCAATAAGGATGAATCCCTCCCAGGAGTGCCACAAGCAGGGGACTTGTCAGAGGTAGGGCTGATTATAAAATCAGGTGGGCTGGAAAAGTTGGTAGAAGAAATTAGAGGGCAGAGAAGCAGCCTCCAGATTCATTCACAGAGGGGGAAACTCCTCTGGGAAAAGCAGCCTTTTGTGACATTAAATTGAGCACCCTGAAGCTTTGGGTTCCTCCTTCAGGTTCAGCATACCCAGAACCTTCCTGTCCTCCCCCATGTCCCCCTCTGCCTTTCCACCAAGCTTTGGAAAAGACTCCTTTGAATCATAGATCTAACCCAGGTTTCTCTTGCTACAGAGAAAGCTGCCAGGGGAGAGGAGACACAACTGGAGAAATGTTTTTTGTGTTTGGGACATGCTGATGAGTCCTGCACCCACGATGTGAACACGTAGATGTTCCTGAGCAGATTTTCAGCTGATTTTCCCCACTATGTCCATCCCTAGGGTTACTCATCATTGGAATAACAGCAAGAATGGGTATTGTTGGGA
Organism: Cettia cetti; assembly: GCA_013401135.1. Taxonomy (NCBI): domain Eukaryota; kingdom Metazoa; phylum Chordata; class Aves; order Passeriformes; family Sylviidae; genus Cettia; species Cettia cetti. The sequence goes on along the minus strand of VZUI01093001.1, from coordinate 113,190 downwards.
GCTTCAGCCTTGGAGGACCATGGGATAACTTGATCCAAAAGCTCTCTAAGACCTGCCTGTCACTGAGGGGCAGACACACGATTTCCCACTCAGCTGACTCAGTTTTTCCTTGTGCTCTCTCATTTAATCACAGTAACGTCATCTGCATAGCACAGATACAGGAGAAAACACCATGCAAGAGCTACGTGCTGGAGGGAGAATATGTTCAGCCAAGAACAATAGTTTATGACAAAACTCTTCACTTTTCAGATGTTTTACGCAATTGTTTGAAAAGCATGGTGGAAAAGGAGACCTTTCCTTGTTTCCCTTCCACAAAGCCTCTTAGTTTTGCAAAGACCAGTGAAAATTCTGGCTGTAGTTGCTTGCTTGAATCAACATATAGCCAGAGTCAGGAAAAATCACATTACTTTCAGTTTGTATCAGTTCAGAATGTGCCCCTCAAAGTTTTAGGGTCACTTAACCCTGCTTTAAGGAGCTCTGTACTTTGGGATCCCATTCACATTATTACCATGAAATAACATATCTGGAATCTGGGTTGTTTGCCCATGAGCTCAATAGCAAAGATAAATGAAGTGGGAACTGCCCACATCTCTTGCATATGGAAATCTGTGTTTAAAAACAAGAACACCCACAGAGCTCATCAACGGGAGATGAGTTTCTTGTTGTTTGGTTGCACTCACAATAGAAACACTGTTTGTGATAGAGCACCTTCAGCCTCAGGTCTTGTGATTCTCAGGGAACTTTATTTGCATGTCCAATTCCACTGAAGCCCTACAAGTCATGATCAAATGGATATTGTTTGATTCACATCAGAGTTCTTGGTGATTCTCTTAACAGAACTATGCAGAAAAGGTGGGGAATAGGAAGCACCTTGGCTTTAGAGGATGTAAGAACCACCCTGTGTCAGATCCATATTGAACCAGTGACAGGAATAAGTGATGGTTTTCAATCTAACCTCCCTCACACAGTTTTTCCATTTCCCCTCCTCATTTGAAGAGTTCTGTAGGAGCTGTCAAGCCAAATCCTTGCATGAATTTTGTCAGCTGCACTCGCACCAAGTCCAGAGGCCTCGCACACGTGGCAGCCAGTCATGTCCTGCTGCCCAGGCCAGTGTCAATTCTGCTTCCACTTGGCCCAGGGTGGGACAAGCTGCTTTGATTTGGGACCTGTCAGCACACAGAACTGGTTGTCACAGCCTCCCACTGCCAGTAGCATCTACAGGTGTGGGCCCTTACAGTCTCTGTAGGAATAGAAAGCATTTATCCTTCCTCATATTTTATACATGAAGCAAAATTGACCAGGTTTACTCAAGAACTCTGTGATAAAGAACAGAAATTCAGTGTAATCTCCCCTGTTTCTGCTATTCCTAAACCACAGGTAAAGTCGACAAGTACCACATGAGGCCAGGTTCACATTAAAAAAAGATTTTGAGAAGGATTTCATAAGTTACTTCTTCATTTGTGCTTGCAGTAGGAAACACAAGGAGGAAACACAAGATCCAAGAGTCTCTTGGAAGGGGGCTCTCTAAGACAACATTATTAGAGCAGATGCACCCTCAGCCCAGCAGATGCTCATGTGCTTTCAGCTGTGCTCAGGTCAAGGTGCTCTGTGGAGCCCTGTGGGAACAATGCATTTCTCTGCAAGCTGGGCTGAGGTAATAATGTTTGACAACTGGGTTGGCTGAAGGGAGTGCAGCCACGTCTCCTCCCCAGCCACTCGGTGGGGCAGCTCAGAGAACACGAGGAGAAGGCCCATCCTCATTTCTTGTGTCCACACTCAGCCCTGCCCACAGCCACGTCCCTCCACGGGAGGAGGAAGGCAGGAATATCACCACTTGCACTTGTCAACAGCTCAGCTTTCCCCAGAGAGCAGCAAAGTCAGGAAGAAATTTTTCACAGAGGGGTTCTTCGCAGGCAGAGGCTGGAACACTCCCCCAGCACAGCAGCTTGAGGGGGTCAGGGCTGGCTGGGTCAGTGCTCCCCCCAGGGACAGCAGGGGCAGTGTCAGGCACTGAGCATCCCCTGGGACCCCCGTGAAACGCCTCACATCCCACACGAGCTACCGGAACGCTTCCATTAGACATAAGGGGGCGGGGAGGGTGTGATTTTCACACCCTGCTGCTTGGGGAATAAGGATCCGCTCTCACCAGACTGAAGTACACGGCAGCAAATCCACCCGTGAGCAGTGTTCCCCTGGATCCAAAGCACTGCAGGGACCAAAGGATTGTCACCAGGGCCTGGGGCACAGCAGGGGACACACGGTGCTGCTGGGCTGGTGTTAATATTCGCTGCTGGCTCATGGCCTCGGGCGATTTCTGCAGAGCAAAGAGTGTGTGAGGGGGAGGAGGAAGAAGCTGAGAACAGGTGTTGGTATCTGCTGGGCAGCTCCCAGGAGCTGTGCATTCAAGGCTCACAGTCAGAGGTCAAGTCCACACTGACTGGTGGCAGCACAGACACCTCTGAGAGAGGACAGAGGGATCGCAACCTCTGCTCCAGTGGCTCAGTACGTCTTCCAAGAGACCAGTGAGACAGCAGCAGAAAACCCAGCCCCAACAGACAGCTCCTCAAGTGCCTCAAACGCTCTTCCATCCCACACACAGAGGTGAGTCAGTGGCCTTTGGACCTCCGGGGCTGTGGAAGCTCTCCAGAACGCTTTCAATTGCCTTGACCCTTCTGGCTTCCCTGGTCCCAAACTCAGGCAGCAAAGACAGCATTAGCATTTCATAAAGTGGCTTTAAAGCCAGAGAGAAGATGAAGAGATGCCGATATGGTTTGAGCTCCAAGTCAAACAAACTGGAAGGAACTAAACAGAGCAGAGGAGTCTTTTTGTTTTGCAAATCATGATAGTTGCCAGCTTTCCTTTACCTGCTAAACGCATCTCAAGCTTGTGGAAAAGTATTAGGGAATGAACTCATGACACCAGCTGATGCTGGAGTCATCTCCTCGCCTCAAGGGCCAAGCTGCAATCAGCTCTCTTGGGAGCAGACTGTGCTTGGGACAGGAGCAGGAAGGAGGACTCACTCCTGCGGGAAGCTGACCCGGGCAGGATGGGCTGATAGCCACCTATCAGCAAGATTTCCATTGCTAAGTAGCTGGCAGAGGCTCAAATGTGCTTGGATTGCTGCTCCGCTGCCTCCTCGCTATCCCAGACTTCTTCTGGAGCAACCTCTCAGAGCTCCCCTGCACAGCCCTGCCAGGCAGAGTCCCATGGCACAACCCCCCCAATCCCATGGCACTGTCCCACGGCACAGCCCCTCCCCAGTCCCCCCCAAACCCCTCCGGAGGGCTGCACACTCCAGAGCAAGGGCTGGAAGTGTCAGGGGGAGGGAGAACCTCTCTCCTTGAGCTCCCTGCAGTCCCACCAAGGCCCACACAAATCACACATGGTGACAGGCAGCCACGTTTCACTTCTTCCAGCCTAACAATTTTTAAAGTGTATATGAAAAAAAAAAAAATCTACTGCAAAAAAACCCTTCAGCAAAAAAGGCCCAGTGGACATCTGTGCAAGCTCTGTCCAGATGTTTGTCTCGGCTGGCTGCTGGCGTGGGGTGTATTTGACATTTACGTTTAACAAAGCATCCAAAGAACTGTGATTACAAAGGATCAGGGGAGACACACTAGAAACGGGAAGGAAGGAGTTTTTCCTGTTTGCAGTGGATGGATTTGTCCGACACTTGGGCATAACAAATCCTTCAGAGACTGGCAGCAAGGGAGAAGGGAGCTCTGGTTTAGCCCATCACTCACAGCATTACAATCAGATCACACTTGGTCACAGAGAAAGGAAAAAAAACAAAATAAGACACACCTCTCAAACATACATCACAAAACTAAACATTTTGTCGTTTTGTAAAAATAGTAGCTAAGGCCAGGAAAGAACTCCAAATAATTCCACTTCTGAGACAGCAGGAGAAAGAAGGAGAAGTTAATCCAGAGAATGGAAAGACAAATTTTAATATATATTTTTCAGCTTGGACTTAAAGTAAATAGTTCTCCTTGTGTTATATGAACAAGCTGACAAAGGCTGAAACAAACAAAACCACAAAGAAACCCCAAGACATCACCCTTGAATACCAGCAATCCTTGTGCTGCAGAACATGGGCTGCAGTGAGGCACTCCTGAGATCCCAGCTGCACACAGAGGGGACAAGGACATAAAGACCTGACGAAAATCTGATAAAGTTGCATTTTTAAAAATAGAAGTCTGGACTTTCCTAGGCTGCCCAGCTCCCTGGTCAGACTGCACACAGGACAAATGCCCAAGAATCGCCCAGACTGTGTCCCTAAATTACCCAGAGCAATCTGGAATCACCGAGGCAGTTTTACCACTTCAGTAAAGGAAACCAACAGATTAATTTTCCCATTTGGATTTGTCAGGTTTCTATTCTGTTCAGATATGGGCAAGCATTTTTAATGTGCTGTGGTAAAGGAATAATGATGGGGTACTAAGAGATGCTGTGACAAGTGGAATAAGTTTTTATATTCACTCAGCACTGGTCTTCTCTCTCCCAAGTTTGGTGAAGGGATGTGGCAGAGGGATATATTCCTGCAAGTTTGCTTGACTGTGCAGCACATCTCACTCACTGCTACTCCCAGGTAACAGAAAATTGATACCAAGGACAAACCACGGCACCTGATTGATATAGAGAGGACAGAGGCCACTGAAGGAAGAGGCAAGAGCCAGGCATCCCAAGCTAAGCATTAAATTGCCTTCCCAGAAGGAGGACAGGCACTCCCAGGCAGGCTGGGCTTTTGTTTCTTCCCTGCTTGTCAACCAGGAGAATCTCCATCAAAGAAGAAGTGCTTTTTTTTAATCTGAGGACATTTGAAGTGTCCTCTTTTAGCAGTTTGAAATGTGCACATAAACTTTTCACCATGAACCATGCACGGCCCCATCAGCAAGATGCCAGTAATTAATGAGACAAACTGTTTATTTAGCCACCAAATCTGACCAAGCAAAAGTTGTCAAAAGTTTCAGGCCATGCAATTCCCAGCCCAGGAACACAGCGTGGCTCCTGGTGAGCAGGGCAGGCAGGGATCCAACCTTCCAGGGAAACAAGGCATCCTTTTGTGAACGAAGCCCTCAGGGCTTCTCTTTGTCATCCAAGAGTAATTATTTTGCATATCTCATCCTGGGTGAGCTTGAGGGTTGCATCTCATTACATCCCAGGCACAGGTGTTATACCAGACTTTAAGGAGAATTTTTGATCCTGAGGGGGACAAGGAAAACTGGATATTGAGAGACTGTTAATAAAAATGCAGCACTAGAAAGAACATTGTAGAGAAAACAAATATGGATCCTTTAATTATGCATAGGCAGTAATTAATTCATGTTATTAACTAATTAATGCCTCACTTCAAGGACAAGGGGAAATGGTCTGTTTATAGCTTAAAATGATGTTATTGCTGCTTAGAAAACAAAAACAAAACATCAGTTGAAGATCAAACAGCTCTGTCAAGTCCTGAATTTGGTTCCAGGAAATCCTGTGTTCTTCTCCCCAAGGAGCAGTGATTCACAGTTGTGTCTTTCTAAAGAGACTGAAGCTGGGTGCTCTCATTCACTCCACTTTGACAAGTTTTTACATTTTTTTGGTCCAAATTTGCAGATTCCCAGAGCCAAAATAAGCTGCGGAGTGTGAGACAATAATAAAAATCTGAGATTTATTACAAGGTTAGTAATATTTTAGCCCTTTGGAGACCTGATGAGGAGCCAAGACGGCCTTCTCTTTGCCAAGTATTGTAAGAAATAGAACAAAACAATATGGTGCCTGCCTTAGAACACTCACAGCCCAGCAAGCAGAGAGATGAAAAGTGCTCCAGGTCGTGGAAAAATAGTGACTTTCCCAGGAGGCTGCAATAGCATCACACAGTCCCACACATGGGCTTGGTGCACCCAAGTTTTGAAGAAATGGAGGAAGATCTTGCAGACCTGTTGTGCTCCTGTCTCCAGTAAAGACCTAAAAAGGTTTTAGAAGTGTTTCAGTTGTCCCATAAATTGCCTTCCTTTGAAATGGTTGTAAGGAGCCATGTATTTGGTGTAGAGGGAATGATGCCTTAAGTTTTAGCTTTCATGTTTTTCAGATTCTGTGCTGCCTCGGGGTTTAGTTCTGAGTCTCATATTTTGTGCTGGTAAGCACTCTTCACAGGGTAAGTAGTCAAAACAAATCCTTTTTCTGCTGAAGACCAAGGACAAATTTCAGGCCCCAAACTATAAACAAGGGTGGACTGAAGGGAGGAACAAGAAGGATGAGCCCTCACAACCTGAAGCTGTAATTGAACAATTAAACCCCAATATGCAAATGGACCAAAACTTATAAAAGTGTGAGACCTCGTGATCGTTTGTCCATTTTGTGACCATTCTAAGTCCACCTTGGGTCCAGCCCTGCTCAGGCTCTTGTCCTGCCCAAGGTGTACCCTTAAAGAACTTTCAATAAACACCTACTTCAATCTCTAGTTCTGTCCAGCCTCTGTTTCAGGTCAGCCTTCCCAAGGCATCAGGAGCCCAAGTTCACGGCTGCTCCTTGGCTGGAGGAGCAATGCCTGAAGCTAAATGAGTGTGTCATTTCCCAGGCAAGGGAATGCTGAAGGAGGCTGCTTGTTGCTGCTCCAGAAGGAGGCGTGGGGCCAGAATTTCCAGCTCTGCAAAGCTGTATGAGCTGGAAGAACTCTGCTGCTTAGTTTATGGGTGCTCAGGTTGTAAACCGCAGTTCTGGCCCACTTTGTTTTTCTTCCCAGTTTCTCTCAGAAAGCCTTTCTGAGACAAGGCAGGAGATGCAGCTTCAATCAATCTTGTTGCCAATCCTCCTTTCTGTCAGAATGTGAATTTAATTACCAAGCTAAGCACAACAGCCAAAGAGGTCTACACAACATCACAAATCTCAGCTACCACAGAAAAGAAAAAAAAGCAAAAAACAGCTGATAACCCTTCCCCAAACCCTCCAAACTCACCCCACCCACGTTACTTCAGTCGCACTAAGAGACACATTGGTCTATACTGAGCATCCTACAGGAAATAAAACCCCTACCTCGATATCCTGTGATTTCCAGTTCCTAATGAAGGGACAATTCCAGGAAATGGAATTATAGCCCCAAACAGCACATGTGAACACTTGCAACAGGGGTGTCAATAGATATGCTAGTACTTGACTCCCCAAAATGCTGTGGAGGACATCACTTTCCTCTTTCCAGCTGAATTCATGGGCTCATCACAATTCTAAGAGAACAATCCCACTACAGCCAAGTGGGCAAGCAACAGAATTAACAGTCTCCAGCCATTATTAGAAGAAAATACATGAGGGATTTTTATTGGCAACACAAGTCTTTAAAGACATTGACTATTCAGCCCTATCACATAACTGAGTATGACTAATTTGCATTTGTATTTTTCACTACTTCCTCTGCATCACTGAGGACAGAGCTTTTCTGTTAAAAGAAGAAAAAAACTCCTCAGAATCTCAAGTAGTTCCATGACTCTGAGCTAGCAAAAAGAAGAGGAAACTTAAAAATATAGTCAGGTACACAACAGATACGGAAAAGCCTTAGTAACAGCAGGAGAGAGGCCAACACTGATTCACATTTGACTTGCTACTCCTGGGAAAAACATAGGATCATATCCTCATCCTCCTCCAATTCCCAGGGTGATGTGATAGGAAAATCTCAAACAGGGCAAAGTGATCAGGGCAAAGTAAAATGATGGAGTTACAGAATGGTGTGGGCTGGAAGGGGCCAGTCCCACCCCTGCCATGGTCAGTGACACCTCCCACTACCCCAGGTTGCTCCAAACCCCATCCAACCTGGCCTTGGACACTTCCAGGGATGCAGGGGCAGCCACAGCTGCTCTGGGCACCCTGTGCCAGGGCCTCAGCACCCTCACAGGGAAAAATTCCTTCCCAATATCCCATCTAACCCTGCCCTCTAACCTATTCTCCCTTGTCCTGTCACCCCAGGTTCTTGTTCACTGCCATTCTCCCGCTCACCTGGAGCCACTTTAGGCACTGGAAGGGTCTCCAAGGTCTCCCTGGAGCTTTCTCCAGGTTAACAGCCCCAGCCCTCCCTGCCTGGCTCCAGAGCAGAGGCGCTCCAGCCCTTGGAGCATCTTGGTGGCCTCTCCAGCAGCTCTACATTCTTCTGATGTTGGAGCCCAGGGCTGAAGGCAGCTCTGGGAGTGGGGACTCACCTGAGCAGGGTAGAGGGGCAGAATCTCCTCCCTTATCCTGCTGCCCACATTTCTTAAAATGGTAAGTTAAGAATTATTCTGCTTTTTCTCGTTTTTTAAAGATGTTCTCAAAAAAATCCCTCTAGCATTATTTATGTTTGGGGGGACTAAGAGTCTTCTGTCCCCTCCCACCACTTATCCCAGCAGAAGTGCCTGAGGCCACCAAGTCAGACCAGGAATTCCTGACCACCAAGGGCTTTGTTGTTTTGGAAACAGCAGTCGATGACTAGAACAGACATGGAAGACCAGGCTGAAAAGAGATGATGGATGTGGGGACACTGGAAACACAACTAGGTTCTGAAAGTCTTTTCTCCTCTGAGCAAACCGCGTTCCAAAGATGCTCAGAGCACTTTCCACATTAGCTCGCACTGAGAACACAGAAAAAAGTGGGAAAAGAATCTTCCAAAGGGGAAAAAAATATCAGAGGCCTTGATTTAGCAACTCTTAGAACAGATTAGCCTTCATCTTTCAAACAAATCCCAAGTAAAACCAGTTCAATAGGAAAAAAACCCACTCCAAAATAGCATTGTTTAGGAAAAACGGCAATTGAATGTTTTAAGCCGTATTGTTTTCCAGAAAGCTTTGAAATAGAAGTAGCTTTGAAACGTTCACAGTTCTCACCCAAAGACTTTTCAAGTCCCTTTACAAGAGTAATTAGGGAAAATAACATTCAGGTCTGCCTTGCACATGGTTAGATTTGTCTGCAACACAACAGAACACAGGCAGCTAGAGATATTGGAGGTTTTTTTCCAGGCACATTTTCTGTAGTCTTCCATCTGTTCCCAATAGGATTAGAGGAGACAAAACACTGCCTTCCACAAGCTATACTCTTTTGGTTGTAGTTTGATTTAAAAAAAATGTGAAACTGGGAAATGGCTGTCAAGGGAAATAATGCCAGGGGTGGAGGGTGGAGAAGAAGAGGATTGCCAAGAAGGCTGCAGTTTCCAGAGAGCCGAGCATGAGTCAGCAGAGTAATTTTTTTTTAATATATATATTACAGAGCACAGTGATGCCCTGAAGACCACAACAGATGAAACCTCTTTACTGTGTGTGTTTTATCAATCAGGCAGTAAGATCTCATTACTTCCTGACAGAGGAACTCCCTGCAAAAACAGCTGGGATGCTTTAAAAAAAATCCACAAAAAACCCCCACAACTTAATTTTTTTTTAAAGGAGAGCTTGGGCAATCTTTGCCCTTGAAGGGTTTGCCAATATGAGCAACTTCTTCCACCTCCCTATATCTGATTTGTCACCACAATATACAAGAACTTGCTTTTCTCTCTCCCTGACCTTGCAGCTCTGTAGAATTCGTGAGTCCTCAAGGGCTCCTTTTATTTGCTCTTAAATCCTGCTGAAAACTTTCCCTTTTGGAAAACATTCCTGTCTCTCAGTGGCTGGCTATCATTCCCACCTGCCACAGCAGCCAGCCCCTTTTACTGGTGTTTACTCCTCTTGCTTGGCACTCACACACCCCTCCATGCCTACGGAGGAGCTGGGAAAGCTGCACCATCCCCAGCCACACAGCAGCTCTGCCTCCCTGGGAGGCTGAAAGAGGCACACTCAGAGCCCCAAAAGTGGTGGGCACACCCCACTGTCATCACTCAAACCCTCTGAGGGGTCAGGTCCAGGTGCTCCAGGACCCCTTAGTCCAGCAAACACCTCTGAGATCTCATGCAACCTACTAACATAGCTTTTTTTTGGGGGCGGGGGGGATCTTCTCACAGTAAAGTTCTAATTTCCAGTCCTTCCTCCTGAGCAACCTCATTATACCACCCAAATGTCCCTGTAGGACACTGGCCACTGTAACCAACAATTCAGTGTCAGATTAGAGACTCTGGCTGGCAGACTGGGGCAAGAAGGGTGGCAGGAAAATCAAAACACCTGCATATCAACAGAAGGAAAACCAACACTGTAAAATGATGACTGTCTGCTATAAATTTCAGCTCCTAGAACATCTCAGTAACACCCATGCTGTTGCTCATAGCTCTGCCACTGGGGACAGTTATTTCCTCCCTCTGCTCCTGGGAACAGGCAGGATCCAAGGATTACAGTGTGGCTCTTCACCCTACCTTAGTGAGTGGTGGAGCAGAGATGTTGGGGAATGCTGGTCCTAACACAGCTGAATCAACTCCCCACTTGGCAGCTGGGACAGGTGTCCCCAAACACATTCCTGCTCCTCCAGAGCACCTCAGAAAGCATCTCAGGTGGGTTGTGCTTGGCCACTGGCCTCCCCAGGACTGCCTCCAGCCCCTCCTTGCCTTCAGGGTGGTCACAAACACATTGTCCATGGAGATGGACACCTTTTGGGCAGGCAGGGCTGGGGGCAGCGTGGCCTGAACTCTCTTCATGCTGCAGACAGTCTGCTGCTCCTTCACATCACAGGGATAATCAGAGCTCTTCAGCTGCAACCAGACTTTCATCAAAATGATCCCAACAGTGACACTCTACAAAGGTGGCCCTGTCTGGTCCATAATTTCCCTGGAGCACCCAGAGAAGCTGCCACCCTACCCCTGCCAGGAGCCTTGGAGCTGCTTTGTCCCAGGTGCCACTTCTCAGCTTTATCAAGAACATCTTTATGGTTAGAAAAAAATAGAACTTTTAAATAATTTTAGTTAATGACTTTAATGAACTTTTAAATTAATTGTTTTAATCAATAATCCCAGTCTATATTAACTAAAAATAGTGTGTTAGACTTAAATTATTCTTAACCAGCATTTAAGAGTTGACATAAGCTGCTTTTGGAGCTTGGGGAAAACTACTGAAACTTTGAATTTTGATAAACTAACTCTGATATGCTTCAATGAACAAAGCCTGGGAGAAGAGAGGTGTATTGTTGAAATTGGATACAAAGAATCCAGAATAATGGACCACAAGGACATTTTGCAGAAACCAGAAGATAAAGAAAATATTAATAAAGGTTTGCTATATGTGTGCTGGAAAGTCCCTGCTGGAGGAAAAACATACTATAAAATATGGAGTAATTAGCAAAACAGTGAAAAATCAATAACCAATAGAGGACAGAACACTAATTAATGAATGATGTAATTTTGAACCAATGAACATTCATTTCTTTGTTTGCCAAAAATGTATAAATAAGTGGAAAAGTTTTGTATCAGTGTTTGTGTGGAGGCCAGAATTATGTTGGCCATACACACAAACCTGGGCCAAGAATAAAGTAATGCCTGACTCACTAACACCAAAAAGTCAGTGTTAGAAGGTTTTATTTATCCTGATCTCAGAGGATTTGGTGACATTATCATGAGCGATAACCCAGGCAGGCTTTAGGATAAAGGGCTTGTTTTCCTGTCCCTTCTGCATGAACACATGGATTCCTTGGGCAAGCTTCCATGCTGAAGCAGGAGCTGGAGCAGCTCACCCAGCCCGGCCTGTGCCTTGCATCTTTCGGAGGATTCCTCCCCACGTCTGTGAAACATCAGAGCTTTCTGTTCAAGCACATGTGGGCTCCTGCCCAGCTCATCCTCTCCTCTCCCTCGTCTCTGAGTAGAGCCAAAGAATTTTCTGCTCTATTTCTCCTGACTGAAAGGGGTTTCGACCGACCCCAGTGCTTTTAGACCTGGAGGCCTGCACGTGCAACTTCAGCACCCATTTGTACGAAAGCAGGTTGTGATATCACAGTGAGGAGTGAGGAGGTCCAGCCTTGACCCAAAACCTATAGGGGTCAGTGGGAAGGCACTCTGGGGATGTTATTGGGTTGTGGGTGCCCCGATTGGGGATGAAATCACTGGGCTCAAAAGAAAGCAGTGGAGTGGTTCTGCTCTTGCCACTTGGCTGTCAGGTCCCTGTGTATTTCACCATTGTGCTTCCTTAAAACATCTCCATCATGCTACAGTAGCCTTTGAAACCATTGGGTGGAGGGAGTTCAGTCGTTAAAAAACCATCTCAGAAATGGAGCCCTCTCCAATGAGCTGTGCCACCAAAATCAGTCACCAAGTAGCTGTGAGTTATGAAAGTATTGGGGAAAGTCAGGGTCGATTTGCAAACAGAGGGAACGGGAGGAAATCCGATGCAGAAATAATCTGTCATGAACTCTTCACCCCCTGCTCTCCCTGTTAAAGCCTCCATGAGCTAATAGCAGTTCTGTTCCTCACTGAGGGCTGACAGTGTGTGTGCCTTCTGTGCTGTGATGTGATGGCCCCTAATTGATTTTGGCCACGGACTGGCCGTGCGTGCTGCGTGTCTGGGAAGAGCAATAACTTCAACATGCGATCATCCTGGGCAGAGACCAAGGCAAGTTGTTCTCCAACAATCACTGGATCCCTTCCTCCATGCAGCCTCAGTGCTCCAGCTTAGCTCATCGTTTGGGAGACTTTCCTCTGCTGCCTTGAAGCACCTGATTGCTGGAAACGAGGCTCCCTGGCCTTTTAACCTTGGATTTCAGGGCTTTGGATATTCGTGGTGAAATTTTGTATGAATTTTTATTTGGAAAAGGTAAACTGCTCTTTTGAAAGGACTAGAAAAATCTCTGTAAAACAGGATCCATGGGGCAGATTTTGGAGGTTATGTAAGGATACTGCTGAGCTGCTGTGAACACTGATATGGGTGACACACTACAAAAATAGCTGGAATTCTCACAGAAAGACAGCCCTCTCCTCTGGTATTTCATTAGTATTCCCACCCCATTGCAGCCCCAAACCTCTCCCTCATCATCAAATACTCTTCTATGTGGCCAGATCTTCTTTCAGGATGTACTGCTTGCTTTGCTGGACTTTGACAGTGAGATTGGTCACAAAAGACATTTCACTCACTGCTCCACAACCATCCTCGGCTCATGGCATATGTTCATCTGTCACCAGACTTTAGGATTCCTCAGGAAGAGTTCCCCACTAGGATCTCTGATGGGAGTTTAAGCTGTTGGCCTGAGAACAAGGGGAGATAACCTCACCCAGCTTTTGTTTCGTAAATCAAAAGTACTGACTGGGTCCAGATTTAAATGACACCAAAACTCATTTACTGAAAAGGTGATTCCAACCAAGATGTGGATTGATGTATAAACCAGTCCAGGTTCTATACCTGCTCCAGAGGAGTCTCTTTCATCCTGTATCTGTGCACAAAATGGCAGCAGTGCCCTTAGCTTCTCACCACCTGTCTTTTAGCACAGGTTGCTTGCTGATTCCCTAAAGCATTTCCATGCAAAATGTCCCTTTGGCTTAAAGTGACTTCACTAACACACAAATGGCTTTGACTAAGAAGGACCAAGGGCAATTTGTGCAGGAAAAAGGGAGGATCATCTTTAGGAGGTGCTGCTGTAGCAGGCCAGGCCAGTCAGGTCTTCATCTAGAAAGGAGAGTTGAATGCACCCCAATGGCAGCTAAAGATATGGCAGAGGATAGGAGGTGTCATAGGAACAGGTCCTTTGGGGGTCAGACTGAAGGTCCACCAAAACAGTGACCACAGGCAGGAAGAGAAGAACCTGCAGGGATCCCTCCCTCTCTGTCCTACTCCTTGCAGCCTCCAGCAGGTCAGGGACTGCCAGTGGCATAGATGAGTGTCTCTTCCCAAATCTGAATCCTCTTCCATTTCTAGTCCCTGAAAAGGGGTTTTGGTGTTATTTCCTCCATGCTGTGTGTGACTGAAAGCCTTCTCTCATATCCCTTCAGGGCAGTCATTCCTTTACTTGTTTTCCCCCTCCATAACTTTCTATATCCTTCTTGAGGAAGATGAATAGGACTGCACACAGAATCCCAACCCTGGGGATTTATATAATCACACAGAGTGTTTTCTGTGCTGTTCACCATTTGTCTGAGATAAGTCCTGCCTTTTGCTCTCTGGTGAGCACTAAGCTGATGTTTGTACAGGCTTATCCACAGTAAACTCTCTGGAGCAGTGATAACTGGGTGTGCCTGTGGCTGGGCTCCCTTTCTCCTGTGTGCTTTACCTTGCATTTGAAAAGACCCAATCTCATCTGCCATTTTCCCAAACACCCCCCAGTACCAGGACATCCTTCTAGGCCTCTTTGCAGTCAGCTTTAGCTCTAAATAATCCTCCTGAGTGTTTGGAAAACACTTCTCTGTAAAATCTAAGTGTTTCCTCCTGTTCTTTGTTTGCTTATTATTGTGTTTGTAATTGATGAAAAATCTTTTCCTCCTGGGGAAAGAAAAACTTTTTCCTCCTTGTTAAAAGCCTACTGACTCTGTCAGCCTTAGCTAAGGGTTGTTTGACACTTCAAATAGTTGCTATAGATTTGTGAAGTGTGATTTCTCCCTACAAATGCCAGACTAGCTCCTCCCCAGTCTATCAGTTAAATTCCACCAAATGCCTACTAGTTCTAACATTTCTGCCAGCCTGTCAGAATCAGAATCAGGATTCCTGGTCTGTGGGTCCCAGGAGGTGTTGTAGGAACTGGTGACATGTTTACCACACTCCAAACTTCCAGCACAGAGACTGGTATAAGCAAGAGGCTTCACACCACAGAAGTGGAGCAGTAGTTTCCTATCTAAGCAACAGCAGAGCTTCTGGGAGAGCAGCAACTCTTTCAGCAAGTTATTGCTGTTGGTTCTCTTGGCTTGGTCTAATCAAGGTTCCATGGGTTAATGAGCCATCCCCATCAGGCAGGGTGGCTGTAGTCACATCCCAAAGATGGGGGTTTAAGCTACTGAACTTCAGTTCACAACAGAATTAGCAGAAGAAGACACACTTATTCCAGCTTTCTGACAGGCAATAAACAATTTGGTAGGATGATTCAGTTGCTTCAGTCATAGATCACTGCCCTTGGCTCACGTGGTGTTCATAGTCAAAGTAGCTGGAAATTGCCCCAAAATATCATAGAATCACAGAATGGTTTGGGTTGGAAAAGACCTTAAAGCCCATCCAGTCTCACTCCCTGCAATGGGCAGGGACACCTTCCACTATCCCAGGCTGCTCCAAGTCCCATCCAACCTGGCCTTGGACACTTCCAGGGATCCAGGGGAAGCCACAGCTGCTCTGTGCCAAGGCCTCCCCACCCTCATAGGGAAGGATGCTTTCCCAATATCCTGTCTAACCCTGCCCTCTGGCAGTGAGAAGATGTTCCCCCTTGTCCTGTCACTCCAGCCACTTGTCAAAAATCTCTCTACAGCTCCTTTAGGCACTGGAAGAGCTCCAAGGTGTTCCCAGAGCCTTCTCTTCTCCAGGTGAACACCCCCAGCTCTCCAGCCACCACAGAACTTTCAGCCCAAGGACAGGACAGGATGGGCAGAGGGTGCAGGTGTTTTCCAAGGATGGGGGAGCTGTGCACAAATCCTTGTCTTTGATGTAGGGCCTGGATTTTGGACTTACAACCTCAGTCACTCTTAGAAAATTGTGCCGTGGTAGGATAAGCTGGGACTGAGGCTGCAGGGATGAGAGGTTAAAAAACTCTGGAACTAGACACAAGCTGAAAGAACTGCTGCTAGGTTAACTCCTAGAAAATCAGCCTCAGTCCAAAGGGCTGGACAGAAATTGGTGTCTAAGCTAAACCAAGTGCTGGTGTAGCCTTTGCCAGAGCAGCACAGCCAGCCCTGCTGTAACTCGGGGCCAGGCTGACATTCCACCATGACTGATACTCCATCACACCATTTGTTACCCACCCCGTTTGTCCTCCCTTCCTCTGCTTGTCACTTCAAGGGACAGGACCTGCAGCAGCCCAGCTTTGATCTGTCTTCCATTTGAGCATCCTCCTCTGAGGGCTGGCTCCTGCTCCTGGACAGGAGGCACTGCCTCTTGGGCTCTTACAAGGAAAAAGCATGAGAGAATTATCTAGTTCAGACCTTTTGGCAGGCTTTCTGTACTCTGCATTATAGTGTGTATTTCTCAACAATGTCTTTGCCCTTTTGTGGTCATTTCAGAACAAACTGAGCTGCCTCCTTCAACATTTTGGTACCTCTGCAAACTTGCTTTAGATCAAGCAGAGGTTTGGAGCGAATCAAACGTTGGTGGAATTATTTTAACATATGAGCAATAAACACTCCCCTTGTTTTTCTGCTTTGCTACTAACTCACATCACAGTTACTCCAGGATTTTGCTACAGGAAAACACATTTCAGCATCAGACACAAATGGGTTGCATGACTAGTCATGGCTGTTGCCTGTGTTTATGGGAGCTCTGCATCTATCCCACGCTTGAGTCTTTAAAACTTGAGCCGTGCAAAAATGTCTGTAGTGAAACATGAAACCAAATGAGACTGACCCAGACTGGGATTTGGTTTTACGTGGGAAAGTCAGGCAAAGTTCACCTAGAGAGTTGTGAAGGTTCATGAACCTTGTGAGTGAGCAAAGGTCCAGTTCAAGCCTAGACAAACCTTTTCTGGAAATTTTAAACAACTGTGCATTTGGGAACAGAGATCCTTTAAAATAAATACTTTTGATAGGAAATCCATCGGAGTGAAACCTGGTGACTTCAACAATGCTTAGCATTAATATGTTGAATGAACTGCAAGTTCAAGCTCACACAGAGCCTGAGCACTGTTAAATGAGTGGGAATGAACCACAAACTCCTTGTTCCTGGGGCTCCAATTAAAAATGTGTTATTTGCAGCTCTAGAGTTAAGGAGAGGTGTACTTTGCTTTATTGGATACCTGCACTATGTCTGAAATATGGATCTCTCTAGATGGGATCTTCCCATATTCAAAGCATCTCCTCATTTTTTCCTGAATATCCTCTCAGGATTAATTTTTTTGCTGTAAAATGCCAGTCTGATCTTTCTGCACCTTCTTTTGGCCATGCTCAGCAAAATACTTCACAAACACCAATGCAGTGTAACTTAGGGTTCCCTAAACACTACTGTTAACAGCTGAAAATGACAAATATTTCTGGGGAACACATCCTTAGAGACAGGTCCTCTGACTATCAGTATTATGATTCCATGAAATAAGACCTGGGGACTCACCAATGTAACAGAGTTTCCTTGAGGTAAAGAAATATTCCAACAACTTGACAGCAGTTAGGAATTTTGCTTTGGGTCACGACTCCAGCTTTTTTCTCCAGATTTGGCCAGGGGAAATGGAAAAAGATTTACAGTATAGCTAAAGGCCAGACACCAAATCTCTTGACTTATTGTCTGGTATCTAATCTTTAAATTAGAAAGGACTTGAAGACACAGCTTCAGACGTACTACTGCTGGGTTCCTAAAGCTGGGGGGAAAATACAATAATGCAGTTTTTAGAAGCCAGATGGGTGATCTATAGTGTTATTAACATGTGGAACACATGCTGGTCTGCAAGGGGCTCTGCTGTCCCTTTCTCTGGGGTCTGGGCAGCAGTGGTGGTGCACAGATCTGAGCTCCAAACAGGAGGCCCTGAGCTCCAAACAGTGGTGGCCCTGGCCTCCTGACTGGCAGCAGTAGAGGGAAGTGGGTGCCAGGGGTTGGAGCTCTTTTGGTGATGAACCTACTCTTGATACCCCTGGCTCCTGCCCCACCTGCCACGCTCACTCCAGTGATGAATGGAGATGGGCAGGGCAGAGCAGGGAGCTCATCTGGCAGCCTAAAAACAGAAAGGAGGAAAACTTCACAGCCAGCTTTTTCTTTGTTCAGCAGTAAGAAATGACCCTCATTCTCCCCAATAAAACTCCCCAACCATCCTGTGATGGGCAAAGGAATAAGTATTAAGGGACAGAATGGTGGTGCACGTGCCACAAACATCATTTCCATGTGCGCTCCGCTGCCAGAGCACACATAATAAAGCCTAATTTCCTGGTGCCGTGCCCTGACTGGAGAACACTGTCCAGATCTTCCTCTTGCTCTCAGCTGAGAGCCAAGTCATTCTATAGGATTATTTTGTTAAGAGCAAAGCTATTTGATCTGAAGAGATTTAGCACCAGATTATGGCCACAGCTTTTTCCGGATCAGCGGCAGCAGAGGAAGAGAGCAAGAGTTGTCTGGTGATTTGAGTCGGATCTTGGAGCTTGGGAGACCCAGGTTCAGTCCTTTCAGCAAGCTCCCCACACATCTGGAGATTAGATACCTCTCCTTCTGTTTGCACACTGAACCTCACACCTCTCCTCTGCCACAGGGGAAGGCAGGTTTTGATAGAACTGCTGACTTGAGGAGAATTCCTGGTTTTGCTAGAACTGCTGACTTGGGGAGAATTCCTGGTTTTCGTTCCTCATAGAATCACAGAATCGTTTGTGTAGGAAGGGACCTCTTATTCCAAGCCTTGCCATGGACAGGGACACCTTCCACTTGAGCAGGTTGCTCCAAAACCTGTCCAAATTAGCCTTGAACACTTCCAGGGATGGGGCAGATTGCTGTCCTTCGTTTCATGAATTGTTTAACGACAACAATTCTCCCCTGGACTCCTTAAATTCCATCTCTCTTTTTTTGCACATAAATATTCCCTTTATATACAGACAACTGTAACTTGCACAGGGAATGGGAATAATCTTACAAATTTCATAGTGCCAGCTTCCCAAACCAGCCAGTTCCAGCCAGGGGGGTTTATTACAAAATCCTTTGGACTCTCACACCGTTGGAAGACATTACCTGTGTACTTCTAGTGAAACACGTGAATGGACACATGTCTAAAAGAGATTTGTACAGATGGGTAACACTTAGGCTCTGCTCCTGAAGGCACTCTGTGTGACAACTCCTTCTGTGTAAAAAAAGAAAGTTGTTACCACAGAACTGCTCTTCTGCTACACCTGCAGCTCTGCAGGGAAGAATGTTTATCTCAGGGCTCTCAGTTGGGTTGGCACCAACAAAACCATCACTGGTCCCACCATTAAGTCTTTCTGTAGAAAGTACAATCCATTTTATAGAGAGAAGATCAGTTCAGAATTTTAGATTAGCTCTACAGTGAGGGAAATGAGAGGTATGACACATCCCTTCCTCCTCATGGGCAGGAATTGCACCTGGAGTCCCCATCCCATCCCATCCCATCCCATCCCATCCCATCCCCCTCCATGTCCCCAGTCTGTCTCTATTTCACACACCAAAGCCACAACATTTTGAATGTTATGCACCTGGAGCAAGCTGCAACTCTAAAAACAGCAAGAGAAACCATAATCATAAGTTCCACAACCCAAAGCAGCCATCATGGGATGCTCTGAGTCTCTTCCAACTTCATAAAACGATGGCCAAACCTCCTTTGATTGCTCTGGGAAAAGGTTTTAGCTCTTTCTGAACCAATTAAATACTTCTGTCTCCAGGGCCATGCCTTAGTGTTAATTCTTTGGAAAACACAGACAAAGCCATATCCCTTTGAGGACAAGAATGCACTGGGTAAGCTGTTGCCAAATCTGCTTTAATTTTGGTGTGTATGTAACAATTAAGCAGCAACAGGGCCCATCATGTGCTGGGGTACACATCTAACATGTCAAGCCCTGTGGCACAGGGACAGAAAACATCAGCTCGTGGGGGCTCTTGGAATCTGCAGCCTGGTGAAACCCATGGACCAGCTCTGGGTCAGTCACCCTGCAGGGCTTTGTGGGCCTCAGTTTAGAAACCAGGGGACTACATCAGAAAAATGACACAGTAATGTTACTTAGACTGGAAAAGAAAAAGTTAATTTAAACAAAACATAATGGAATATAAATATAATTATGATTTTACCAACTGTGTCTCCTCCTACACAGGCCTAGCAGTTACTGGAAATACTGATTAACTTGAAAATACAAAACAACTGCTCTTAGAATTGGTTGTTCTAGTGAATCTTCCTTCTCAGCTCCATGACGAATTCTTGGATGGCTAAACAAGAAATCAGTACTGGGCACTGTACACATTATGGGCAGAAACAAAGTCATGGTAACATGGAGTTGATTGTAAGCCTTGATTAAAGGCACTGTATTAATTCCATGGATTTGCTAAGAGCTCGGGCTGAATGATTGAATTTGTACTGCTATTTATGGATCAGATGTTTATATTTCACTTGCAGGTCACTGATGTAACGATGACCCCAGGCCTCTGTAAGAGCAAAGCTGAAGGACTGGCCGGAGAGACACTCACAGAGTTTGACAACTTGAGAAACTTGGCACAGACAACTACGGGCTCCTGAGACATGTGAGGAGGCAGAGGCTGGTGGTCCTGAGCCTCCACTGGCCCCTGGGAAAAGGTGGAGCTGAAAGGGGGGTCCAGAGGCCACCACGGCGGTGCTGCCTGTCCCCTCTGCTGCACAAGTCATGACCTCTCTAGTCTACAAGCAACACTGTGGAGACTGTGGGTATCGTGTTGCTTAAAACTGGATGCTGAAGCCTCTAGCTGAGGCAATTTATTGCTTTTCACAGAGGAAATGAGTACAAATTTGGCTGGGGACATAAATAAATATGAGATCATTTACTTGGTGCTAACTTATGTGATGAATGGATTGCATTTAACCGTTTCCATCGCATGTTGTCCAAATGCTGGAAGCAGCGTTCTTCTTCTGGGATCAACAGGAGCTGCAGGTGCTCTGCTCCTCAAAACACCCACATTTCTCAGTGCCAAAATAAGCACCAGGCACTTCTCAACTCTCTCTTTCAGGATTTTGTGTTTGTAGCATTTGTTACTAAAAAAAAAAATCAAACTGATCATTGTAAAGCCCTGAGACATCATGACTTGTCCTTTCCAAACTTCTGTCTAGGCCATTTTTAACATTTATACTGAAATGTTCACCAGGTCTAAGGGGTTTGCACCAGATCTTTCTTTGTGCATCTGTGTACTGAAAGAAACATTTAAAAGTAACAGTTGGTAGAACAAATGGCAGTGTGATTTCCAATGTTTGAGATTCTGATTATTCAGAATTTCATCACAATGCCCAGATCCCAATATCCAGCCTTGTGTATGGAGTTCTGACTGAGTGGATCTGATTTTGGGGGCACGATAATAAAATGTAGAATGCAGCTATAAATCAGAGTTTGCCAAGTACCCAATTAGCACTGCAAGCACAAAGTTTGGTTTCTACCATCAAAGCACTCTGAGAACAATAGAAGTCTGCACTGAAGTAGTTTGTGCTGTCAGATGGAGGGAAGATGTGGATGGTCTGGGGGAAGGATGGAAGGAGGGAAGCTTGGAGCTGCCACAGATTTGCTTTAACATAAATCTGTGCAGCATCCTTCATGCCCCTGAAGACACATAGCCAATGACCTTTTGAGCAACAGGCAACATCACAGGCCATGAAGGGAAAATTTCCAGGCCAAAGGACTACGACTGCCCCAGGAACAGCTTCAGAAATTATGTAAGCTGGAGGAAACGTGGTGGTTTAAAAGCTGTGGGCTTCTATGTTCTTAAGGTGAGATATATTAATGGAATCAACCCCTACAAGAGCATCTTGGGCTTATGAGTGTTTCACTTGAAGCTTCAGTTCATCAAGTCATGGATCAAAGACCTGTGGAGAGCAGACTGGGGCTCAGTGGAGCGTTTTAAAGCTCCTTTGAAGAATCAGAGAATGGTTTGTGTTGGAAGGGACCTTAAAGGTCATCTAGTTCCAGACAGTTCCTGTGGCCCTGGCCAGGGATACTTTCATGTGAACATCACCTGCCTCGGGTCCTGTGCACCAGGAATTTAACACAGAGCACCTTCTACTCTTGATCCAGGTCTTGGTGAACCTGCTTCTCATTCCAGTCCTGAGTTTCTAAGATTAGTTAGACTCTGACAGCCAAGGGAATCACGGGCTATTCTTGCATTTCTCTGCAGGGTTTGTTCCACCAGCCTTTGAGAACAGATGTCCCCAGAGAAAACTCAGGTAAACCAGGCCAAGCAGAACATCATAGCTTGTTATCTCCTGGGGCTCTCCTGAGATCATCCTGCTCTGTATTGTGTTTCCTTAGCCCTAACTGCAGCCAACTTGATGAACCCACCAAGAGCTGTGAGCTGTCTCCCCTGGGGTTGTAGGGCCATTGAGCTCTGGAGCACAATGTGTTCCTTGCAAGTGGATCTCCATGCAGACAGGCTTGGGAAGAAAAACAGACCAAGCCAGGGTTATTTCCATTCTCCTAATGCCTGTCCATACTCAGGTCTTTAAGAAAAATAAATGTTGTTGTTACAAGCAGCTTGCTGACAACAAATCCTTTCTCATACCTCCTTTCAGTACTGGTGCCCTCCCTCCAGCAGTGCCAAAAGGAAGGAGTAAGGTTTCAGGCTCTGTACCAAGAAATTCCTGTTCTCAAAAGGCCAGACACAACAGCTGGGAAATTTTTGGTTGTTGCTGCCTTGTGTCAGTTCTTGCCCATTCCTGGAGTGGGGTGTAATTTCTGAAGCCTAGCAGCATTTGAAGCAGGCTGAGCAATCTTTGAATAATATCTTGGCTGACATTTCCCAGAGGCAGGAGTGTGTACTAACACAGAGCTATATGTGTGTTTTATGGCTGTCTATGTACACACAGGCCTGGGGGGAGGAAAGGGGGGGTAACTCAGCATGTCTGCCTTTCAAAATGCTGATTCAGGAGACTGGAAGCTACCCCCAAGTTGCTGTTCTAGCTGACCCTGCCCAGTTTTCATCCAAAATGAGTCTAGGGGAGCTGAGAAGTCTGTTTAGGGTGAGGGTCCAGCCCCAAAAGCAGTGACTGCCAGCAGCACTGCCGGGCTGTAATTATGAACAGGTTTGTTTCTGTAATATTCACATTCCCAAGGCTCCCCCTGCCTTTCCCCCTCTCAGGGAGCTGTCTCCTCCTCCTCCTCCTCCTCCTCCTCCTCTTCACATACAGGCCAAGCCCCTGTGGGGACACGTATTTCCATGGGCAGCAGTAGTGGACACCAGTGTCAGCCCAGTCATGTCCTGGAAGCAGCCTCCTACTCCCTCCACAACCACTTTTCCATTACAGCAGCAAGGGGTTTTTTTGTCCTCTCATGGTTGTCTTCACCCTTGGATCCTATCAGGAGTGACAAAAAGGTGTCATTTTGTCTGCTTTCTCCAGTGTGGCTGCCCACACACATTCCCACAACCGCTCTGTGCCCCAGACTCTTTGGAGACACACGTGCACAGAGGAGGAGGGAATCCCCTCGTGTCCAGGAAAGGCAAGGGAAGCTGTCTGAGCATTTAGCCCCAGAAACTTCTGCACAGGAGGTGAGATCTGAACTGAGGACTTTAGACCAGCCAAACCAAGCTCCCAGTGTTTGATCAGTCCTTCTCTGCCCTTCTGCTTAGGTGAGCTGCTAGGGGGCTTTGTCCAGGGGTTTTCATCCCAAGCATGCTCTGCCCCAGGCAGGGATTATCCAGCTGCACAGGCAGCATCGAGAGTAGGAGAACACTTCAGAATCACCTCCTGATAAAATATCTGAGGCACTTTGTATCCACATCCAACTTTCCCGGCAAAGTCTTTGTATCTCAGATATTTTGCTTTCCAAAGTTCTTTGGCCCTGAGCCCAAGAAGGAACATCTCCTCCTCTTCCTCCCACCCACCTGAGCCGACAGATGCAGCTGGTGGGGGCATTCCTTGCCTGTGGAATCTGGAAGGAGATCTGCAGCCAGTCACCAGTGCTGGATCTGCCTCTGTCCTGTGGGGATCAGGGCTCTGCTGAGGAAAAGCAGATAGGGTTTCACACAATCCAAAGCACATGTACAGTAACTAAAGCTGCGTAAGCACTTTTCTTTCCTAGGGAAATTTTCCAAACGTATGTTTCAAAGGAATGTGAAAATATTCCCCCTCCTTTCTTGCTTGCTTCCTATAAATCCAGCTCGATGTGGACAATCCCCTTGGACTCTGCTCCAAGAGGGATTGAAGGGTCGGGAAGGGGTAGGGATGACAGCTCTGGGAATTCATGCCCTGAGCAGCCAATGCAGAGCAGGCCCCTAGGAAAGGACTTATCAGTCATGGAAACTACTTAAGGTTAATCATACAGTGCTGCTGTGAGAAAACACACTCAGGCACTCAAATCCAGTGAAAATGGATGTGTTTGGGGTCATTTCCCTCCCTTTAAGCACCATCAGATGCTCGTATCCTCCACAGACAATTCAGCTTTTTGGGCATCCCCTCCTCCTCCAGGAATGTCCAAGCAAAAGGAAATTTCTCCATGGGAAGTAGTTAGTTTAAAAGCCAGTTTTCATGGGGGAGGAGAAAAGCAAAGCCTTGACCAAACATTCTGACCAGCTGCTTTGTGCTGCAGTGACTGGGGCTGCTCAGGGCTGCTAAAGACAGGGCTCCAGGGGGATGGGGCAAAGGTCTGGGGTTCCCAGCATAGGGAAGATGTGGACATGTTGGAGTGAGCCCAGAGGAGGGCCATGAAGATGATCAGGAAGATGAAGCAGCTCTGCTCTGAGAAAAGACTGGAAAAATTGGGATTGCTCAACCTGGAGAAGAGAAGGCTTTGGGGTGACCTAATTAAGGCCTTCCAGTGCCTGAAGAAGGTGACAAAAACCATAAAGAGAGACAACTTACAAGGGCCTTGAGTGACAGTGCAAGGGGGGATGGCTCCCACTGACAGAGGGGAGGGTTAGATAAGATATTGGGAAGAAATTCTTCCCTTTCAGGGCGGTGATGCCCTGGCATAGGGTGCCCAGAGAAGCTGCAGCTTCCCCTGGATCCCTGGAAGTGTTCCAGGCCAGGCTGGATGAGGCCTGGAGCAACCTGGGCTAGTGGAAACTGTCTCTGCCCATGGAGGAGATGAGCTTTAATGCCCCTTCCAACCCAGACCACTCTGGGATTCTATGAGAATGTTTGATGAGCAATGCAGGAGCCGAGCAGGGGAATCAGCTCTTGGGATGGCACCCCATGAACATGGAGCCAACACGCCCTGCTGATCCCATGATGGCTGATCCCACATCCTGCACCCTTCTCTTGCTCTGTGAGAACACCAGATCTGCTGTGCTGAAGTGGCAATGTCCATGTGCACACGTGAGTGTGGACATGGATTCACAGACTCCAGTGTCTCCCACTTGTCCCCAGGGGCTGAGCATGGCCCTCGTCCAGGCTGAGGGATGCCAGCTGTGAGCAAGGGCCCCCAGGGCCATGTGGGAAGCAGTTATCCCTTGGGAAATGCCTGAAAACCCCATCTATGTCCATGGCTTTGTACAATATATCCCCAACACTGAACTGAGTCATTCCAGACAGGCTTATCAAAAATGATTTCCCCTTTAACTCCAAAAGCATTTGCTGGTTATAATTATTCTTCTCTTAAAAAAAAACCCCAAAACCAAACAAAAACCCCAGGAAAAACCCCAATCCACTGAGAAAAAGCCTCCTCCTCCAAGCACTGCACACATAAATTCATGGAGAAGGAATGACAAACTCCCAGTGTTTCTAGTGGGTCACCACATTAATTTGTAGATTTTTGTATTCTTGCAAATTGTCATGTAAAATGACATTGAAGGTCTGCACGAAGGTCCTATTACGGCCATTTTATTTAATATCTGCATTTAACCAATAAACCTACGGATCAGCTTCCACAGTAGAAGAAAAACTATAGGTTTTTGCAGGAGGTTAAATTTCAAAATCCTCCCCACTGTCCCAGTCTGTGTGCGCACTCGAAACAAGCACCAGAAGTGAAGAGAAGGAATTGAATGTTTGAGCCTTATTCCCAGGGAATGTCACTCAGCAGAGCTGCTTTGTGTATCTGTGTCTATTTATACCCACTGAGGACCTGAAATTACAGTTTAAGCAGAAAGCTAAACCTGGAGTTTTTAACAAGTCTAAGCAGTTGAATTTGATGCTCAGGAGCAGGGGGACCGTTCTGGTGCTAACTGGGAGGAGAGCTAGACTTGAGAAATTATAATAAGAGATAATTTTCACCTTATTATCCACCTTAGGAAAACCAAGCCTTTTAAATTTGCCTCAGGACAGAAGCCACAAGATGTTATTTAACATTGGAAAAGCCTTTCTGGGACTTACAGCAGCTTTCAGTCATGGAAAGGCAAAAATACATCCAGATTCTCCACTCTTTGCGGACAACTCCAGATTAGAAACTCCTGACACCAAACCTGCCAAAATTGTCCAGACTTGCTCAAAATCACAAACAGAAACAAATAGCAGTCCCAGAAATGGGAAAGGCCAGAAGCCACTAACCAGGAATCTAATTTTGATCTCTTTTACAGGTAATGGACAGACCTCAGGCTCAGCATCCCTTGGGGAGGGGTGAGAGATAGGCACGAGCTAAGTGATCCTGCAGAGTTCCCTGCATGGGGGAACTGAGGCAGGCAGCTGTGGAACAACTTACTGATGTGCTGAGGGCCAGGAGAGGTCTGCAAAGGAAATCTGCCTCTCCCAAGGGCACACAAAGGCAGGAGCTGAGGCTCCACATGGCCTGCAGGAAGGAACGTGAGCAGGAGCCAGGTGAAAGGCCTGACCTGTCATGGCAGAGCAGCACAAAGGACATGACAGGAGAGCTTCCAGCCCTCCCCATCCCTGCTGGCCCTGCCTGGGGCTGTGTCCCCTCTCAGCTCTGGAACCCTTGGCCCAGCTGTGCTGGCCACTGCTCCAAAGCTCAAGTGCAGGGGGAGCAGGTGAATGCAGGATTTCTGCAACTCCGGGCAAGGGAGCAGCTTCACTTTGAAGGGAAAACAGTACAGAGGGAGCTGCACAGTCCCATCCCCAGCCACAGAGCTGCTTCCCACTGTAGCATTGTTTTTATAATCAGGATTTTAGCTGGAAACAGCCTTCCCTCTGCTACAACTCTGCCCCTCCAAGCTCATTCCAGAGGGATCTGGTGTGGATTTGTTTGTATCTGAACTCAACACACAACCCTCTGGCACAGAGGGAAAAAGCTTCCTTCAGTAGCTCTCACAACCAGATTTCAGTGTCAGCTTAGTTATTATTCACAACAGCTCTGCCTGGTAATTCCTTCAAACACAAGCAAAAAGTACCAGATTGTGGGGATGACCATACAAACTTCCAGGATGAAGTTTCTGTCTGTCCTGCCCTTTCTGGGAGAGGCTGAAGCACCCCAGAACCCTTTTTTTCTCACTGTGATCCAACAGTGTGATCCTAAACCAGCCAGGACCTGGTACAATTCCCAGGAGTGGGATTTCCTTTAATTCACGGGCTCTTGTCTTTGCCCCCTTGGCAGTGTCTGTAGCAGTTGAGTGCACTCCACAGCACAGCCTGATTTCTGAGTGATGCCCAGAGTTCATAAATGCTCAATAGAGCTCCTTGAGCACATTACAGACAGGAAAATTATACACTACTGACAGCAAGCTGCTGGGTGCTACCCATTGATTACTCATTTATTAAAACACCCTCCCCCCCTTTCCAACCACTTGTAAATAAAGGACTTGCTATTAAATTCAGCTCTCTTGGAAGCACAGAAGTGCAAGGAGATGAAATTCCTTCCCAGACGTGGAGGTGACCTCTATTTACTATAAACATTTTCCCACATTTAAATTTGGAAATGGAACAAGGGTGAGGCAAGGAGTCCGGATTCTGGTCAGAGCTTCCCTGCAGTCAGAGGTGGGCCCTGGTGCCAAGGCTCGCTCGAGCCCTCCTGCCTGCCTGCTTTCACAGCATCTTTGGATCACTTTGTACATGCTTCAGACTGGGTGGGGGAAAGGTTCCTTTGCACAGACATCTGATGAGGCTTACTCACAAGCGTTACTCACCAGCCACTTGCTTGTGGGCAAGGAGAAGTTCAAGCCCCATTCTTTGCTCAGACCCAAGAAAGGGCCACAAATCACCTTAAAGAGAAAGGGTTGGGTTCGACTCAAGATCGTGTACCCTGTGGTTTGTACAAAAAAGCAACATCAGTTGGAAGGAATTTCTCTCAGCTGAAAGTCAGGAAAAACATTTATGCCACACAGCCCCTCTGCAGCAGCACAAGGCTAAGCCAGGCCTCAGTGGACTAAGATCCTACATCCCATTCCCTTTATGTGTGTGCTTGCAATTCACAGTCAGGCTGCTGCATCCCACACTCACAAAAGTGAACAAAAGCCGATGCTGCCAAATTGAAGTCTGAAGCTTCAACCCCCTCCATTTCACGAGGGGGTCAGGGGAAATCTCAGCTTGCTTCAGCCTGAAGGTTAGCAGGTCCTGGTGGCTGTGGAAAACACCTGGATCTAGACTCAGCTCAGAGCCCTGTCTATAAACAACCCTGCAAACCCAAAGCTGAAGCCTGATGGCACTGGTGTGACAGCCTGCTCTCCTGAGCTCAGAGAGCTGGAGTGAGGATCCAGTTAGCCTGCAGAGGTTGTCCTTGTGACTGCCACACCACACCTTGCACAGCTTTTTCTTGAATCCGGCAGTATCAAGGGTTCAGTAAATCAAAAAATAGGTAAAATCACTGGTAATTAAAAATAAAATAAAAGAAAGAGGAATATTATTTTACATATTCCCCCACCACTGCATAGACTGTTTCCTATTAAAGGCAACTGTGTGTAGTGTTTCCATTAAGATTCTGCTTCCTGTTGTGTAATATGGAATGTTAAAAATCTCAATATCGCTTCAGAAGTTATTACAAACTCCAGAGAGTTTTCTATTCCCAAGAAATCTCTCCCAGTGGGAAGCTGGAATAGTTCCTGCAGAATTTACAGCAAATGCCTCAAACCCGATGTAATATTTATGGTGTCCCTCTCATCTTATCCAGGCTGGTTTGCTGCTCTGCTGCTGTGAAAGAAAAGCCTGTTTCAATGGATCAGGGCTGTGACACTCACTTTGAAGGATATTGAAGCGGATATGACAGCCACAGGAAGTGTTCCAGTCTCACTGAGGTGCCTTGGAGAGGTATTCAGTCAAATGAGAATTCGCTAATCTGATGCCCAGGGAGAAAAAAAAAAAATTAAAAAATTACTGTAACTTAATGAAGAAAGAAGAAGAAACACGACAGATCTGCATTCATGGCTTGCCAGATCTGGATTCCGTGAAAGCCAGGAGAAAAATTCCCATTCACTTTCATGGGAATAGGATTTTGACCCTGGAGGTCTTCCATTCAAACAGAATTATGATGC
Source organism: Cettia cetti (assembly GCA_013401135.1). NCBI lineage: Eukaryota > Metazoa > Chordata > Aves > Passeriformes > Sylviidae > Cettia > Cettia cetti. The sequence continues at coordinate 84,226 of VZUI01093001.1, read as the reverse complement.
ATTTCGAAATCTTGTGAGAATTAGGTGATATCCATTTACATTAAAAAGAAATCACTGTATGCTAGGATTTATTTGCATGGCCACAGATATCACAGCCCTTCTTACAGAAACAAATTTGGGCAGCAAAACAACCCAGGTGGTGTCATCACTGCTTCAGTTACTGAGTCAAGGGCAGAGGTGCCACCTCCAAACTGCTGCTCCAATATTGCTCCACATATCAAAGTGCCTGGGCTCCATCAACTGCAGAATAAATGTCTGCTCCAAAGTTGTTCCCACTTTGCTGCCTGTGGGAGAAATGAAGGTACAGAGGCAATAGCTGTGTGTTCCAACCTGCCAGGAGAAGTGGAAATAAAGAAAGATGCTCCTTTGGGTTGAGCTTGGTACAAGATATAAATGACAAATAGATGATCAAACTGACAGAGACAAGGTTTAGATGAGAGATTAGAAAGAAATTGTTCCTTGTGAGGGTGGGGAGCCCCAGACACAGAGCAGCTGTGGCTGCCCCTGGATCCCTGGAAGTGTCCAAGGCCAGGCTGGACAGGGATTGGAGCAGCCTGGGACAGTGGAAGGTGTCCCTGCCCATGGATGAGCTTTAAGGTCTTTTCCAACCCAAACCACTCTGTGATTCTCTGATTCTATATGTGCATACTGACAACTCCTTGAGTGAATCCTTTTGCAGTCCTACATCCCAACCTAAACTTTCAGAGCTAGAGGTCAGAGCTCAAAGTCCATATTTAAGTCCCTAGACTGAACCATGATTCCCATGTGGCAGCACTCAGCACCTTTCATTCATCTAGAGGGAAGATGATGGATACACAGTACTTCTTAAATACATCCATAAATAAATACAGGCATTTTCTGAGGAGTTGTGAAGCCTGTAACTGCAGACAGCTCATCCCAGAGGTGCTGGAGGCATCAGTCAAGTTGAAAGTCAGAGAAATGGGATGTGGCACCTGAATGAAAGGGCTGAAATGAACAAAGAAGGAGCCAGGGGCCAGAAATGAGTCCTGGCTGTGCAAACTGCTAGATGGGACATCAGCTCTCCGAGGGAACAGCCGGAGCCTGAGTCATTGCAAGGTGGTCTGAGCAAAGTCCTGGGAAACATTGCCAAGATCAACCTGCCCTGTTCTCTGTGGACGAGCGACACAACCCAACAGGGCAGCCCATGTCTCTTGCTGTCTCCATAAACAGAGAGGAGATTATGTGGGAAGGAGGAGCCCTCATTAGCTGTATCCTTGAGGGCAGATTATAGTTCAGGAGACAAACAGTCCTAGGAGCGAGAAACAGCGGGAGTGCTAAGCCTGTATGGTCATTTTTAGCCTCCTATGCATATTCACACGTACACAGGAAGAGAAATCATCGCACCAAATAAACCACAACCCTGGCTTGGACATGGACAAATAGTTCTGGATGACTGGAGAGTGATGTTGCAGTGAAAGGAATCAAAATTTTAGCATGATGTTTCAAGAGACATTTAGAGTGGAGAAGATGGGAAACCCTTCATCCAGAGAGCTCACTGATGGAAGATCCATGGGACAAAAAGAAATAGTAGCTGTTCCATATTGAAAAGCAGAGATACTGAGGGGAGCAGTAAAAAGATTAAAGTTGGTGTCTGGTTTTATTTAACAACAGCATTAATTCCTTGAGAATCAAAAGGAGTGAGTACATTCACATCTGAAATGACTTTGAGACACGCAGCCAACATCCGTATTGCACTGAGAACTCAGAAATATGAGGAGGAAACAGTGAAACAAGAGTCAGTTCAGGATAGGGAATGCCAGGGAGAGAGAGTGATCCAAACTGCAGATATTCAGTGGAAGAAATACAATTTGAGAGCAGGGACTGGGGTGAAGGTTATCCTCTGAGACATGGATTTATAAAACACAAAGGCAAGACAGCTATAATAAATTGGACATAGTTGCTGTGTGCATCAGAGAAGGAGCATCTCTGGCAAAGGGATCACCAGTGAGATTACAGGGATATTACTGATGAATCCAAACTTAAATGGAAAAGAAGGAGAAAAGTCAGGTAAGAATAATAGGAATGATTAAGGGATGTGTGCATATAACTTTAAGGCTCACTGAAATAATTTTAGAAAACTCTTAAGAGAAGACAAAACTACCTTTTACTTTAAAAACATTTATAAGACCTCACTAGAAACTAAGTATTAGTTCAGAAAAATGTGTTCAAAAGCTCAGGATTTCATAAACCTCCCACAAGATGCAGTTGTGGGAGAAGTCAACTAACCTTTCTGCGAAATGGCAACAACCACAGTGCAGAGGCACACTCACTGAGATACTGAAGGCATGTATCAAATACTCATATCCAAAATGAGCCCCTAGCCAGGATGAGTGCCTGTTTTCCTATCCCCTGGGTTTTAAGAGAGCATCTGTGAACTTACTATTTGGGAGATATGGGGAAAAGCTGAATTTAAGGAGAAATGGCCTCTCTCTGCATATGAAAGCTGGCCTGTTTATATTTTCCTTTCCTGGGATGATTTCAAATGAGTTTGCTGCTCATGGCCGTCAGCTGCAGTCGGAGCGTGCAGTGAGAAGGAATTGATAAAAACACCACTTGGGATTTCCAAGCTCAATCTCAGAGCACTCCCCTCGTGTGGAGCAGCCTGATTAGACCAGACAAAGCACTTGAAGAACAGAAGTCTAATGCAGGAAACAAGTCTGTGTGGAAGGAGGCAAAGACAGGCCTGGTTCACGTCACTGTCAAATCCTGCACCCCCAGGAATCCTGGATTTCTCCATGGAAGTGGGAGCTGGGCTCAGGTCTGGGCTCTCTGCAGGCAGCACGTGGTTGAGGCTGCTTGGACACCATGGTGTAGCCTATCTTTCCTGCACGATGTTAGGGAATTTCTTGTGGGACTAATGGCTTGGTGGTTAGCCAGGAGGGGCTGAATTCAGCACACATTCCTCTCACACCTCATTACCGCCCCGCCAGCCCCGGCTGCCTCTGTTTGTTTAAATGGAGCTCCTGAAGTCGGAGGATGCTCGTTAGGAGCCGGGTATGATAAACACAGCACTTGAGCACTTGCCTAATTTGGTACATCTGATGAGCCAGAACTTAATAAATGCAAACTGCTACCCAAATTACTTAGATTTGTTCAGTCATTTTCTGTCTTCCTCAGCATATTCTGCGGGCTGATCTCATGACATTCTCCTTCATGCCAGGTTTTGTCTATCTGAACTTTCTTTTTCCACTAGAAGCCTCCAAGCTGGGCTCCTCTCAGGCACTTTGCATATATTATTTCACTGCTCCGGTGGAATGGTTCAAATTATAATTTTCCAGCTGAGATACAAAGACTAATTCATTCAAGACCACCTTTTTTTTGTGTGTTTGTGTTTGTGTGTGTGACAATGTGAATTTCTCAGTGGCCCTTGAGGAGATAAAATGCACCCAGAGTGCGCTGGGAAAACTGGGAACAAGACAGAGAAAGCAATTTGTGGAGCAAAGTCATGTGCTATCAAGTGTATCCCATGCACTCTTTAGGGATGAGCTGAGTGTTGTCTCTGGATGGTGGGAGAGAAGACAAGAAACCAGACCCAGAAAATGCTGATTGACAGATACAAACCTGGGCTGAAATCCTCTGCTATACTGATCAAATCAAATCCACAGCAGGAGTCAATACCAAGAAACTGGCTGCTAATTTTTGTGGCCAACCATCCAGCAGTGAGGACCAGGGTTACATTGGGGAGCCCAGGAAGGGATGTGCATCCTTTTCCTTGCTCCTGGTCTGAGTAAGGCAGAAGATCACCACCAGGAGCACTGCATTCACTTCTGGGGTCCCCAGCAGAGTGCAGAGGTCACAGAAATGATCAGAGGGATGGAGCTCCTCTGCTATGAGGAAAGGCTGAGACAATTGGGAATATTTAGCCTGGAAAAGAGAAAAGAGAACTCATTGTGGCCTTTCAGCTCTTAAAGGGGGCCTGTAAGAGAAATGGAGATGGACTTTTTAGCAGGGCCTCTTGCTCCAGGACAAAGGGGGATGGTTCTAAACTGAAGGAGGGATGGTTTGGATTAGATATAAGGAAGAATTTTTTTAACAATGAGGGTGCTGAGGCCCTGGCACAGGTTACTCAGAGAAGCTGTGGCTGCCCCATCCCTGCAAGTGTCTAAAGGTCAGGCTGGACAGAGCTCTTAGCAACCCGATCTAGTGTAAAATGTCGCTGCTCATTGCAGGGGGTGGAACCGAATGACCTTTAAAGGTCCCTTCCTACCCAAACTATCCTGTGATTTTGTGATCTCTGCTCTGGTGTTTGTGCCAGGGGCGATCTCACCTCTAGCTCTGGGGAAACCAGGCTTAGGTGCCTCTGAACTTTCCTGGGATGAACAAACTGGACAGGGAGGGCTGGTGGCATGCCATGAGGCCTCTGGATGCAGCACAGTGCGTCACCATCCAAGTGTCAGCATGCAGGGCTTACAGCTCCAGGGACTGTTCCATGGCTGTAATCCCAGAGAAGTCATTCAGGGCAACTGAGAAATGTGCCAGGTAGATGCCTAAAGTGAAGATGGAAGTGTTTCTCACCGCCTTGGCCCCACATTCCTGCCTAGCCTGGGAGGACACCAGGGAGATCATCCATGAGAACACCATTGGCAAACAGAGAATCAGTGTGGGCAGTGGGACGTCACAGGACAAAGGAGACACATGGGAAAGGCTGAATCCAGCTTTATCTCTACAATTCCATGGCCACAATCCTGATATTTGACAAGTAGCTCAAATTCACTTAGAGTAATCTTATGAAGTAATTAGCTTTGAGCCGATGTGTTTGATTTAAAGCACTTACATTTTATTTATTCTTTTACTGTGAGGAACAGGCTGCACTTTCTTTAATAATGTCTAAGAAATAAGGGTTTCCAATCCCCACACAGAGCAAAATTCATACCAGCAATACAACTGTGAAAGGCGATTTCCCTGAGCCTATGTTCATGCAGAAAAAACAATTCCTGTGCCTCAGGAATCAGTGTGGCCACGTATTGAATTGTACAGCATCAAATAACTGGATGAATATTTGGAGAATTAACTCATGAATGATTTGTGAAGTTGAGAAATTGATAAGTTCTCAGTCCCAGCAACAGTAAAGAATGATATGATGATAAAAATAATGGAGAATATATTAAAGACCTCTGGGAAAAAAAAGAAAAAAGGAGAAAAAGAAGGAATTAGTTTGCAAAATATGATTGTTTTTGAAAAGTTTGCCTAGCAACATCCCAACAAATGCTCCAAGTATGGCTGTATTTCATATTCTCACAGCAATACCACATCGCGTTTCAACACAAGCCAGCCCTGAAATCCACCCTGGTGACCTCAGCTGCCCTGCTCTGGTGCTCAGGCATCTCCCAGCTCCCACCCTTCCCGAGCTGATTGCAGCCTGCCTGGCCATGGCAGGGCACAGAGCGCATCTGTTTCCGCTTGCCTACGTTGCAACAACCTATTCCCCCCTTTCTGTCTCCTGGCACCACGGAAGAAAACAACTCAATGTGCCAATTTCCCTGTCTGTGCCCCAGTGGCAGCGGGTGGTGCCCACCTCTGCCCGCTCAGCTCTGCCTGACCTCACTTTCCCCATCTGCTGTCTGAGCTGGCCCACAGAAAAGTCAAAGTCGGGTCAAGTTCTTATGTTCCAAGCCTGGGCAAAATCTCTTCCCCACAGAGTTGTTCTGTTTACTTTTCCCATCATCTCACTCGTGGCTTTGGGATCATGGCTTTTCTTTTCAGGGCAGACTCGAAAATTTGAGTCTAACAGCAGAAAGAAATCAGGGGATTTAAACAAAGTCTAGTGAACTGCTAGGAAAAGAAAGGTGCCAGCCTGTCAGAAGTAAGGTTCACATCCATTTGTGTCCCTGCTATCCCACGGAGCTCACATGTAAATGGGAACAGAGTTGACAGCATAAAAAAGTGGCCATGCTGTGAGAAGCAGAGAGTTGTGTACATGGAGGGAAAGCTTGGAATGGCACAGAGCTTCCCTGAGTTCTGAGCCTGCTGTTCCACTATTTTCAAAAAGGGGCTGGATTTAGGTGCTCCTGTCTCTCAGCAGTGGTATTTGTTCCTGAAGATGAGCTCAGGCTCTTGGATTGCCTGCTAAGCTCAGTTCTCAGAGGGAGCTGGGAGAGCCTGGTGCTGTGGGGGCATTATCTCAGGAGAACAGCAGCTCCTGCTGCACAACTCCAAGGCAGCTGTGTTTCAGAAGCCTTCACCCAAGCACACCTCCCTGGTCTGCTCTCCTGTCTCCTGTGCCAGCAGAGCAGCAGATCTCCCGGTAGGCAGCAGGGCCAGCACGGCCTCACCTCCCCAGAAACGGACACGAGCACGTTCTGCTCCTGCCAGTGTGGCTCTGCAGGAGCATCCTCTGCCAGAGGGATGAGGCAAACAGCCACGCAGGTACAGCTTAAATCGGGTCCCCTTTTGAGGCAAAAGGCCTTCATTTCATCACCTGTGTCACTTTGCAATTTGGGCTGGCTTCGAGCACAGGGGTAGGCAGCAAACGCAAGGCAGCTCCCCATACCTGCTAAGCCTGGCAGCTCTGCTGTACTCAGTAGTGCACCTGAGTGTGGATTCCAGCTGGAGATCATTTGCCAGGATAAATTTCGTCCCCAGCAGGAGGGCAAGGCAGTGCAATTAGATCAGCTAACCCCTGAAACACAGACAAAGCCAAGCCGGAGGCCACCCAGGAGCAATTTCCAAGCGAGAGCAGTTCAGCAGCTGTCCTTGGGTGGCTGCAAACTGCTTTTATGAGCCCAGTTGCAGGAAGCAGGGACTGCACATCATCACCTATGTTTTCCAGTTTTCCAAGTCCTGCAGGCCTCAGTTTCATGGTAACTGGAACCAGATCTTTATTGGTGCATTGTGTTGATTTAACACAATCACTTTTCTGTTAAAATTACCTAGACAATATGAGGCAGAATTTAGCCTGACTTCCTGCTTTTATGTACGTCAGAACCCAGACAATTCCTATCACAACGTAACATTTAACAACATGGAGTTCACCCAGCTGCATTTTTAGAACATTTTTGAAATAGCAAAATGACTTTACACAGGATCACCTTGTCTTGAGTCACGCTGCCATCATATTTTATCCAGTGCTGGGGACATGAGAGCTGGAATTACCACATCACAGTTTCCACATCCCTATCACAAATTGGACACCAAGGGATCAATGGATGAATGGCCCATCAGCTGCTGCTTGCAAAGCACACTGAGGCCCACAGAGGAAAGCATGGCAGTGACAAGTGCTATTTATTAATCTCTGAGTTAATAACCCTTTATTTTGCAGCATATCTCTGACCTTGGTCATCACACCCTTCCCACCTCCTTGCTCCAAACCACAGAGGCTTGCGATACAGAATACATCTGTTTCCTGTTTCAGAAATTGCAATCATACATTTACAACCAGCATCCTCATCTGAGATTCAGAGGCAAGCAGTTGTATTTACACATAATATGTGCACCTGAACCTATCAGGCTCCTTTGCATTGTACTGACTGCTAAAAATGCAGAATAGACAAATAGAAAGAACTTTCATGTTCTTTGGAGAAGTTTGCACCATCCTCTTTTTCTCTTACTGCTATTACAATTAAATAGATGTCTGCCATATTTAACAGATAGAAATAATTATAATGACACACAGGGAGAAAACACCAATTATTTAAGTTTGTCATAAATGTTCCTTACTAAGATATTATTACTGTTATTATTAGTAGTATTAGTCATGAGAACCTGCAGGCCAAGTAAGGGTATGTGCTGGCTCCACTACTGCACTGAAACAAAGCCAGTGGGTAAAACCCTGGCCAAAAGAAACCAGTGGTTAGAATGACCCAGCGCCTTGGCTACAGGCTCCATCACACAGCTACAGGTTCTGTGCAATGCAGCTCCTCAGACCCCTCAGATGCTCTGGGACAAAGCCTGGCCAGCCCGCAATTTAAGCTTTCCATCACCTGCTGACTTGCTGGATGCAGACTGGAAGCTCAGCCTCCTGCCATTCAGCAAGGCTGAGGGAAATGCATCCCTCTGACCACTCCTTTCCCTCTGTCTCCTCAGGTTAAACAGCTTGAGACTGATATGCCCAGCCCTGTGCTCAGGGATAAACATTGCTGAAAGTATTTGCAGACACAGGACCATAATCTAGAGACCAACTCTGATCCCAGATATCATTTTGTTTATGAGTGTCAGTCCTGGAGAATGACTGAAATCCCAAGGGAAAAGCCTGTGTTTCAAGATACTTGCAACATCATAGCCCCCAGCCTGACTCAGCCAGCCAGCAGCCTGACTTAGCAGAGCAATCAGTACCTCCTACTCAACTGGAATCACAGGCTGGCATAGGATGGATACGTTTTGCAAGCAGAGTTGGGAGTGGAAAACATGCAGACCTGCAAAAATGCTGGCACTTTGCAGGATGAGAATTTGCAAATGATTTGGCCAGCTCTAGGTTCACCCACGGTGAAAGCTTTTGTGGACTGGCTGTGTAAGGAAAGAGAAAACAGAAAGAGTCCTGCACAGGCCTGCTGCTGCTTGAGCAAGTGAATTACCTGTCTCCTTGGCTCATTACTTGGCATATTCCCTTCTTGCTGCTTCAACAAAGGCAAATACCTTGATTGCTGATGGGCTGCATGGTGTGTCAACCTGCAGGGGATCAGCTCTCTGTTACAAGCTCTTCCCTCTCCAGCTCTTTCTTTGAGCTCCTGGGTGCAAAACAAGGTCTTCCAAAAGAGTTGCTGTTGCCCAAACATAGAATAGGAACCAAAACTCTGAACTCCAGGTGCACACAGTATATAAACCTTGCTTTTCCCCCTCCAGGAGAACATGCAGCAATACTATTTATAAATAATATAAGCTATGACACCTTAGCTTTTAGTTTAGAAAACAGCAGCCTGGATTTTCAGGTTGGCTTAAACCTCAGCACACACATCAACGCAATGGCCAGTGCACACAGCTTCCTGCCAGAGTCTAATCTCTTTAGATTAGTGGGAATTTTAGCAGGCACTTCCCAGGCTCAGTCATGGACTGCAGCATTGACAAACCCATCACCCATGCTGCAGCTGGAGGCATTCCTGAATTGCAGGAGGTGGCCTGTTTTTCCTGGGCCAGCAACCAGAGCTTGGGAGCTACAAGGCTGGCTTGGTGTGTTTACAGGGAGATCTGCTGCTCACACAATTTGCTGATGTTTCCCAGGCAGCTTTGCAGACGTGACAGGGCTAAGGAGAGGCCCCTGGAGACCCAACTCACTTAAAAACTAGGCTTGTATTTGCAGTGGCTCTTTCCCTCTGGAAAAGCTCTTGTCGTGCATGGGTGCACTGTTCTCTCAGTAAAAACCTTTCTGGATGACTGAGCCCAGAAGTTACATGCAGTTGGTGACTGCTCAGCAGGGCTCAGTATTGGGCAGTTCTGTTTAATACCTTTATTGACAACCCAGACAAAGAGATCAAGGGCAGGCTCGGTAAGTCTGAACCACACCAAGCTGGGCAGGAGTGTTGATCTGCTGGAGAGTAGGAGCTTGGACAACTCGGATGTTAAGCTTTATTTCAAGAGGCCATAGCAGATTAGGGGAAAGAAAAGAGAAGGCATTGTGTCAGATCAGCTTAATTCCAAGAGAAGGAAGGGGGGAATCCTGATGTGCGTTTGTCTGCCACAATCAGGAAATGCTGCAGACATCTCCTCAGCATCATCTGCTGTCCTTATTTCTTCTCTGGGGTTGAGGCACACTGGAGACAAAAGATTTTGCAGCCCCAGCAGAAATGTTTGTGGAATGTTTATCTGATCAGCTAAAGCCTTTGAAGGCTTGCTTTGGGAAAGAGTTGTAACACTTCATCATTCAGATGCAACCGAAGCACTCGGTGTTCTCCTTTTTGCAAGAGAGGCTTTTTTTAGGGCAGCAAATTGGTGTTTTGTACCAACAGCAAGAGCTGGGATGAATTCAGGGTATCACAGTTCATGGAATTATTTATTTTTCTGGACAAAGCCAGAGACAGAGCTACATGCTGTTTCATGTTTGTCAGACACACTGCACTGCCCACCAAATGAGCAGTCCCTGAAAGAGAAAAGTGTCCCCAAACCCCAGTTTTGCTGCTAACTGTGCAGCATGGAAAGAAAACCTGATGCTAGTCCTCCTAACTCCTTTCTACATCACGAAGGAGTCTGCACAAAAGGGAAAAAGCATCTCTGCTAAAAGCAATCTCTGCTGGCTTTTCAGCATGGAAAAAGTGATGTCAGAGACACAGAAGCAACTTGGGAAGAGCCAGATTATTGGCCTTCTCCACAGCTTGGGGAATAACCCCTAGGCAGTAACCCCTGGGCAGCCAGGCTGTGCTTCCTGCTCTGTCACGTGTGATGGGATGAAATTAAAAGCAAGCCTCGTTATCATCCTTTAACACCACTTAGCACATCCTAATTTTGAGGCTACCAGAAAGATACATGGAAAGGTTTTGATGTGAGCAGTCTCCAAGCTGGACAGTTACAGCTCACATGGAGCAGGGCTGTTCTGTGCTCAGGGTTACATTTGTGTTTCCTGGTGCTTTCTCTGCCTGGATTCCAGGTGTTTCTACAAGTTTGGCTGCCTGAAGCATTGCAAGGGATAAACACTTGTGATTTTCCACATGATGCCATAGGGACACTCGAGGCATCCTAAATGGCAGCTGCACTGAGCTCACCTTTCTGACCACTGTTCCAGCTGCTTTCAGCTTTCTCCCCAAGAAATGTTGTTGATCACAACATTTCTCTGTGCCTGCAGGTGCTACGTATTCATTCTTGTCATCTCAAAGACCATGAGCTCAGACATATGTCAGGCTGAATTTCCAGCTTCAAGGGGAAAAAAACAAACAAACCTTAGGGGGAGACCATAATGTGCCTGCTCCTGCTTCTAACCACTTGGAAAATGCCATTTTGTCACAGGACATCAGCTCACCATTCTGAGCTACAGCAGATTTGCTTTTAAAGCCCATGTGCCCTTGATTCCATTTTTGTCCAGGACATGTGCCCTGTTCTGAGCTCAGTCTGGCAGTGGTGGGGCCATATCAATACCTCAGCTGGAAGCCAGCCCCTTTTCAAGCTGAATTCTGCAGCAGAGGCTTAATCTAGTCTGGGTCCAGCCTAGTAGCTCCTGAATTGTCAGCAGAGAAATGCACACCAAGCACATACAAGACTGATGGTGGGAAGGTCTCCCAAAAATGACTGATAATCCCTGTAACTATTAGCAATAACTTGCTTCAGTGCAATTAATTCCTGTAAATCTCCTGATGATACCAGTTATCTCCTGCAGACACTGCTGTAGTCTCCTCTAATCTTCTTCAACTGCAGAAAGAATTTTCTTTATAACTTTCTTGTCTCTATGGGGAATGTTGTCATTTCTGCTTTCTGACTTTCAATGTCACAGAGTTGCTCTGAACCTTCTCCCAAGTCTCTTTCCTCTCACCTTGCTTTTTTTTTTTTTTTTTTTTACTTTTTAACACTTTTTAGACTTTTAGTTGCATTGCTCTTGGTGTTGCTTCATCTGTGCAACTTTTGTTGCTGAAGCAAATGGGGCTAGAGCTTGAGCAATGCAAGTTCAGAGCAAGAAATGAGATAACTGAGGCAGGAATGAGCAATGTCCTGCTCTTGCAAAAGAGAAATATAAAATATAAATTTCTGAGGTTGCAAAGAAGCCCTTTCTGCTGGATCAAACCACAGCATTACAGGCTGCAGGAAAGGATGATTTCAACATTCTCAGGGCTGTGGTGTTTAGGATTAATTTAGGATATTTTGCTTTCGCCATGATTTGAAATCTTTCATACTGCCACAAGGCGAAGAGCAACAACCATGTATTTTAATCTTTGCAGTGTCTCAAAGATATTGAAATGTTTCAAACTCACTGCACTCCATGGGATGTTTCAAAGTATTCCTTTAAAAGGAAATTATGGTTGAGATATCAATGTCAATACAGTGATAGCTCCACTAAAGTTCCACTAGCTACAAAGAAAATATTTATTTTATGTATCCTTCCATGATTCCTTGAATGTACTGAGCATTATAAAAGTTTCCAGGAAAATTACTGTTTATTTACAAGTTTTATTAGCCCAGTACCACGTGACCTGATGTTAATGGGCTGGGGGGACTATAAAGAGGCAAAACCATTTTGCTTGGAGAAGGATAAAATATAAAGGGACAAAACATGATTTAGATGATGAGCTGAAGCGCAGAGAAATGGAGGAATCTGCCCAAAGTCACACAGACTGAGATGATCCTACATTTGCACATTCCTAGGGAGAGCTTTGGCCCCATTAGCTTAGATTTTAGAAAATCTCAGGCTATGCTAATTAGTTAATTGATTAATTGCCCCTGTGCTACATACAGGATGAGAAGCCATTAAAATGAGCACAGCCTACAGTTCTGCTCTAGGGTTATGTCTCTGCAGGGCCCATCAGAAGCACTACATTGTTTTTTCCTTGCAGCCGTGATGCAGGAATTAATATTGGACTACGAACTTTCCAAATTCACTTGCAACCTGATCTCTGCTAAGCAGATCCCTACAGGTAACTCCTCCTTCTTAAAAAACATGTTCCAAGTTTCCTAATAAAAAATGTATCAAGGTAAACCACAACTAAAACCATGATTTTTTTCCCTAACTTCTACCCAGTTTTATTTTTACTGATTTTTATCCATTTATTTTATAATTCAAAATAATTTAAATTATTTTGAATTTCTATACTGAGTTGTCATGAGTATGATGACATCTATCAGTATGATTTGCCATTTGCCTTGAACTTGGAGTAAAAAGTCTTTTTGTCCTATACCCTGCATCCCATATCCTTCTGTTTTGATTATCTACAACACAGAGGAAAATAAAAATAAAATAAATGTTTCTACCCCTTTTGCACTGGTGTATAGGTGAACATCCTAATGTGTAACACAACTGTGGAGAGCCATGTGTGGGAAAGAAGTGGGGAACAAGCAGTACTTGTGAGTGGGTGACTTGAACTCGAGTGAAACATCCTTTTCTTATTTATACCCCCTGCTGAATTCACTTTGGCTCAAACCAGCCCCACGAGGCTTTGCTGTGTGGGGAGGCTGAAGTCAGGGTTCAAACTCAGGCTAAAAATGCAGTGGAAACTCACCCTGTGTTAAAGAACAGTTCAGAAAACTTTAGATTTTTGGCATCCACATTTCTAAGATGTCATGAGCTATCCCAGTCATGCTGAGGGAAAAAAGAAAGAAAAAAAAAGAAAAGAAAAAGTGTTTCTGATACTGCCAGTACCTGAGACCAAGCAGAAAATCTTTTTTTTTCTGATGGTAGAAAAACACTTGGCTGCATTTTTTTTCAGAGAAAATGCTGTTCTCTCTTGTTGGGAACAGCAGAGAGAGTATTTTTTCCCACTGTAGCACTATCCTGCTTTCCACAAAGCATCCTGATACAGCTACAGCTAGGATGAACCTCATCCTCCTCTGCAGGCATCTCTGCTCTGGGAACATCCCCCACGGGATTAATGAACTGCTCCCAGCCTCCCTCAAGCACAAAAGATATTCATTTCTAGCAGTTAATCCTCATTTCTGGGGGGAACTGCCCATTTTTCCGGGCAGGGCACAGCCAGGCCCTGCCACCGAGGAACATGAGCCTGACAGCTTAGCAGGGATATAAGGAAATTATGGATGACAACTATATCCAGAGTTATCTAAATCAAGCAGAGGCACTCAGCAAAGTTATAATGCATAATTCAGGTTGAAGCTGACCTTTAACTACTGCAGGCTGAAATATTTCTCTGAAGCAGAATATCTTGAGAACTGGTTCATAAAGGGCTTTCTACACATTTCTCCAATGCCCTGAGCAACAACACACTCTGGTAAACAAGAAAACAGCTCCAGGAACTGTTGGCCTAATCTGGATTTGCAACCCCTGATTATTAAAAGTTTCAGGTGCATTTATGCGTGCACTTTAGGAGAGAAAATGAAGGACAGATGCTGCTTATAGGCAATCAGGATATCATTACCAGAGTTGTAGTCAAGCTGTTACTATTCTCAGTTTTATTTGGATTTTACTTTAATCCCACAGAATCCAATAAAATATACCTTCTTGGAAAATATAATATGAAAGGATCCTATTGAAGCACCTGCTGTCCTTGCCAATAAGCTGTAAAAGAGGGAAAGACATTTGGAAACTAGTGTTCAGAGACTGGGCAGGAGGACTGGAAACTTTGCAGAGATGCTGTTGTGTTGTCCTGTTTATCTTCTTTCCCTCTTCTTGCTCAGCTGGCCAGCAGTTAAGGGGAAGTATTTTGACTCTAGTGAGTCATACTTACCAGAAACATTTTGCTTTGGGCATCTCCTTGTTGCCACAATCCTGGTCCCCCTTCTTTCTGTATTTCCCATTTAAATGGAAAGACACCAACTGCTCTTTGGAAATATTACATGCTCTTGTATGAAGAGCACTGCATTGGGCATGTCCAAATCTTTCCATTACAGCAATCCAGGAACAACTGCAAATAACATTTGCAATCAGAGTAGGACCCATAAGATGAGTCACTGATGTCTGAGAGGTTCCTGACTATGGCAATTCATGGGGAGGGGGTGATGAAAGAGAGGGAGAAAAGGAAGTTTGGCTCTGATCCAGACTCATATCTGTACTGGAAGAGCAGGAGAAATAATGAAAACTTTCCAAAAACACCACATGGGAAAACACCCATTGTTTCCTCCAATCTTTACTATCCTGTGAGGTAGAGCAGTAGAGGAAGGAGTAGCCCAGGAGAGGAACTCTCAAGATGTACAATCAGCTGCTCAAGAGGTTTCTAAGAGAGTCAAAGATTATGCTGCCAGTGAAATGTGGTGGAGAAGGAAGTGCATGGCCACACTGCCCTGTCTCTGCCCTGTCTCTGCCCTGTCTCTGCCCTGCAGCACCTCCTTGAGCAGGGTGTGCCCTGCCTCCTGCTTCGGATGCTGAAATCCGTGGAAAGTTCTTCAGGACTTCAAGCTCCAGTGAATCACATTCCCTTTTCACTTTTGAATCAGGAGAAAGGAGTTCTCCACAGGCCCAGCCTGCACAGGAAGGCCTGAGAGCCCCAGTCCCACCAGATGGAAGCTGTGGACCTGTACCAACCACCAGAGAAGAGGCACCAGGTTAGAGCTGGTAACAGCTACTACCAAAAGAGCCTTGGAAGCTTCCATGACTGCCTCTGCCCTCTCCTGGATGCAGGATGGACCATGACATCCTTCCAGGCTGGCAAGTCCTTCAGTTCCAGGTTTTGGTTATCAATAAGCAGGTTCTCTTGTTTCTGGCACTCCATGTCAAGAATAGCATTATAGTTGATGGGGACCCACCAAATAGTCAAGTTACTTCTGATCCACCAGTACTGATATGTTGTGAGGTATCCTGACTCTCTGAGAAGTTCTGAAATTCAGAGTGATTACCTAGCTCTGGCATGGGTGAACCCTCAGCAGACACCCCCTAAGTTTCTAGAACGTTCCTTACCATGCCTCCCAGTACTGCATCCTTAACCAAGGGCAAACACATCCTCCTTGCTGTCTGCTCTTTGCCAGCGCTACTGCTGGGTGGATCCCAAACTTCCCTGAGGAAGGAGCCCTTCCCTGTACTCAGCATGGCTCGTTTTTTAACGTGTGCAAGTGAAGGATGGTGTCTTGAAGGTCTGTCTGCTACATGGCCTAGCAGACAGATCTCCAGAGAATATCCGGAACCACTGTGCATGGGGAAAGTATTAATAAGGGTGTCACAAATCCACATGACTCCACCCAACAATTCAGTGGGGTTATCCTTCCTTTCTCCAACAGCTGCCTCTGAGCTATGGTAACTGTGGGAAAGAGCTGGAGGTTTGGATCATAACCACTGCTTTTTGCAGGGCACCTTAGAAGTCACAGCAACATGGTAAAACCCTAATCTTTTCCAGGGCTTCTGATTCCAGTAATAACTTGTCTCTCACCCTGACATGGGTCTTGCTGTTGTGCTGCCAATGCTTCCACTGCTCAGATTGCTCAGCTGCTCTAGTAAGTTCCCAGAGCTTTCTGCCCCTCAGAGGCTCATCATAGTCCAGAGTCCAGCAGAGGATCCCTGCACCAGAAGTTTTCCTTTTTTTCTCCTCATCTCATGCTGAATATCTATCCTCTGCCTCCTGAAATTACTAAAGAAGGCACTCCTGTGTTATTCCTTTCCTGTCAGTGATCCATCAAAGCCATGCAGGTTTGTTCTTCCCCTCATTTTAATTTGTCTGTGCCAGGGCCTGAAGTTCAGACCTCTATTTAGACTTGACTCCGCTACATTTAACTTCACATTGTATTTAACCCTCAGAGTTTCCTAAAGGAGCACAGATGAGAATTTTCAATTATCCACTTTTCCCAGCTGAGGTCAGGGGACCAATTCCTGCCCCTTTAAACACTGAGATAACATTTCTAGGACAAACCCAGCACCCTGCACTTTGACACTCAGGTGAGATCAGCCTTCATTTGAGGGACAGTATTTCTCACCCAGGCAGGACAGACACGTTCCTCTGCTAGAAAAGGAAAAGTTTCTGTGACACTTGTGGCCTCACACCTGGTTTGAGTGTAGGATTCTGGTAAGTGCTGGAGTCAGGCCCTGGCCACCTTTGGTACAAATTTAAATCAAGCCTCTGGCTGCTGTAATTTATGCTAAGAGTCAGGATGAATGCCAAGCCAACTCATGATGCAGGGATTCTAAAAGTGACTGAGAGTCACATTCTCTCCATTATTCTTCTAATGATGAGCCCAGTGCTGCAGATCTGAGCTAGGGAATGAATAACACAGGAAGGCAGCAGAAAGTGAAATCATCCTGTGACGTGCCTCATTGCTTACCTGTGGTTTCAGCAACAGGCCCAGTGAGCATTCAGCCCTTGGGGCACAAATCTGTAAACTTGGCTAGAACTGGAAACGTCTGCATCCTACCCCAAGAAAAGACACAAAGGGAAGGCATCCAGGGAATATGCTTAGTGCTTGGTGCTAGAAGGCAAGTGTGTTAGAGTTCCCATCAATTAGCACAGCTTTGTTTCCAGACAAAAAAAAAAATGAAGTGGTTTGGGTTGCAAACCAGAAGCACTTGTAGATTTTCTCAGTGCTCATCTCAAAGGTAAAAGTTTTCTATGGATATTTTTCCACAGTTCACAATCTTTTGGTTTAACAAGGAAGATTTCCTTTTTTAGAAGTCTGATTCTTTGGCCAAAGAGCTGGTAGGCCAGAGCACTGCTGATCAACTACACATGGTAAAAAGTTATCTGAGTTATCCCTGAAGGATCCTCAGCATGGGATGAAAACCAATATTCCACCTTAGCTAAGCAGATGATGGTTTGGAGAGGTGCAACGAATATTGTGAGGCAAAAGGGAAATGGAGGGGATGAATTGCTGGACTGTGGGCTGTTTATCAGCTCTTGTCTCACTTTTCTCATGCAGCTCTGTGGGAGGCATTTCTGTGGGACATGATAATAAAAGCTGGGATGTTTTTCCTCCCAATTTTTTTTCATGCTTTCTTTGATTTTGCTGTAGATGCCAAAGACCAGATGTCTCATATTAAAGGAAGAGTCACTCTGCTTCTCTTTGGGGACATATTTGGGGAAGCAAGAGAGGAAGAGTTTTTTCTTTTTGAAATGAGAGTTAAATTGACACACAGTGGATAGATGGCAGGCAGTAGCCAGGCATGCTGTTGATAGAAAAGGAGATAACCCTGAACAATGAGGTTGATCACCACAGGACCTGAAGACATTTTATTAAAATAAATTTCAGAAGCTTCTTGGGCCATCCTATAACTAAGAGTGACCTGAGCACTTGGACATTTGTGAGTACCTTTGTCTCCCAGGGGATCCTTCCCATCTCCCCAGTGGGATAAGGATGTGAGGGATGACATAACTCCCTCCTCCGTGCAGCTGCCTCAGCTCTGACAGGAATAAATGATGGCAGCCTGCTGATGGCAGACACGTTAGTCATGCTCCCACTGTTAATTGGGCTTCTGTGTCTGGCTGGCTTCATCTGCTACCCCTTGTAACACACTGACAGCATAAGCCATCTCCTTGCATAAAGAATTCCTATGCTCCACAAACTGGGACCCAAATCCCGCATTCGAGCTTCTTGCTGATACCTTGTGTAAATGTCATCATTCTTGAAAGAGCTGCACTCAATAAATCATCCCCTTGACACTGCTTTGAGAATGGGATGTGGATGTCATTTATCTCCACTGGACTGGAGAGCAGCTGGGGCACTGAGATCACTCCCCACAAATCCCAGAGAAGCCCAGCAGAGGTGGTTAGCCCAGTTAAAACCTGCAGCACATCCTTTCCACACTCACCACGACCTTTAGGCAGACCTAACAAAACAAGGCAGTGAGCATGAAACACCAAAACCCTCACAAACTAAAAAATGTGTTACTGGAAGGGAGTGAGAGACCGCAGGCATTTTGGTGTCCTGAGGTCTTGTGGTGGTGTGTCCTTCAGAAAGAGCCTCCAGCTCATTCCTGCCAAGGCAAACTCAAGGGCCCCTTGGTGGTGGGAGGCACGGGCAGAGCAGAGCGGGTCAGAGCACTGCAGTGCCTCCAGCTGCAGTGTGTGTTGGAACTCTGGAAACTGAGAATTTGGGGTTTTCTGTGCTAAAAGGCACTGACCCTCAAGCAAGCACTACATTTGACCTGAGGCCGTGGAACAGGCCTCTGAAGTTGAGTGATGGCACTGGGATTGTGAGTGTGTAGTTTGATATCACAGGGTGGAAAACTTAGAGTTTAAGGTTTTAGCATACAGTAATATATATGAAGCAATATGGAGGATTTAGGGTGTAGGCTAAGTTTTTCTTCTTTCACCTTCTTCTTCATGGGTTTGGGTGGGTTTTTGTAGTTGGATGGAAAGGTCTGCATTGCAGACCTGGGGTGGTCAGTTGAGTTAAAAGTATAAATAATATAGGTGTCATCTTGTATTGGACAAATTATGCTTAAAAGAACCATGGAAAGAGTTAGAGATATTCCATTTTCTACCTTATTAGTTAGAACTCACAACTCGTGAGATTGCCCTTTAGATGAGAATTAATAAACACTGAGTCCGAACATGAAAACTGCATCCCGTGCATTAATCTTGGTTCTAACAGGAAGAAAAGAAGATGAGAAACCCAGGGATGTGCCCAACAGCTGGAGGACCACCAGGGTCCCTCAGCTCTCCCAATTCCTGCAGCCTTGTGACGTGTGTGTCCTCCGTCCACCAGGAGTCCCAAGGGAGCTCCTTTCCTCCCTCTTTCCTAGAGCCATCCAGCGGCAGCCACTCCGCTGGGATTTATGGAGCTCCAGCTGGGAGACAGGAACACGGATTCACATGAGTCATTAAGTTTAAATCCTGGCAGCAGGATGACCATGAAAATGGATATTTTAGAAGGGTTTTCATTGGCATTGCTTACCCAGTTAAATGCTTATAACATAATTACTAGTGGGGGAAAAAAGTATGTTTTCAGGAAAAAAAAAGTACTACCCAAACACAAAAATACTTCACAGAACCCAAACAAACTACACACATTTCTGCAAATTATTTATGGTGGAATTGGCTGTTCTGCTCAAGCAAGTTACAGGGATCGGGTTGTCTATGTCCACAAAAGCAGTATCCTGCCCAGAAGCTTAATTTTTAACTTAAGGGAAAGCAATAGAAAGAGCTTCTGTCTGCTGCAGAGGGCATTAGCAGGAAAAGAGACATTATCAGATATTATTTTCACAATATCTTTGTCATTAAAGGACAAACCAAAAGAATGCTTGACCAAGTCTGATTTTTGCTCTCAGTCAATACTAGGAAATCTGAACCATTTAACCAAAAACTGTTCATTCAATCCATGCTAATACTTGATTTTTTTTTCTTCTTTCTGATGTTTTGACTAGATTTAATGAAAATATATCATAATTATAAATAATTATTACCAAAAATCACCATCAGCAAATTAAAACTTTCATTCTCTCTCTTCCACTGAATTTTTCCCTCCTACAATTTCAGTATTACCAGAATAAGTAGCCCAGCTTCCCAAAATACTTGGATTATCTGGCTGCCTCTGCACTGACTCACAGGGAAGCTGTGGACAGCAGCTTGCAGACAATGCTTTCCATCTGTCCATGAAACCCCCCTCACTGAGCATGGCAGAACACTGGTGCAGCACAGGGACATCGATGTGCCCTTGTTCCTCTGCCTGCTCCTCCAGCAGGGCTCCTTCTCCCTCTCCTGCATTGCTCAGTCCCTTTCCTAAAGTATCCGAAGGAGACAACAAGAAAGATGGAGAGAGACCATTTGCAAGGGCCTGGAGTCACAGGACAAGGGGGAATGGCTTCCCTCTGCCAGAGGGCAGGGTTAGGTGGGATACTGAGAAGAAATTCCTCCCTGTGAGGGTGGGCAGGCCCTGGCACAGGGTGCCCAGAGAAGCTGTGGCTGCCCCTGGATCCCTGCAAGTGTCCAAGGCCAGGTTGGATGGGGCTTGGAGCACTCTGGGATAGTGGAAGGTGTTTCATGGCAGGAGGTGAGACTGGATGATCTTTAAGGTCCCTTCCAGTCCAAACCATTCTGTGATTCTCTGATTCTGACCAGCTTAGCAAAGGTACTGACACAATGATGGGGACTAAGGAAGGAGTTTGAGCCCCTGATCCCACTGCTATTGTCCAGCTGGGAACCATCACTGCTTCATAACACTGAGAGAAATACAGGTTCCTTGGATTTTGGCTCAGCCAGAGTCATTGGCTCCTGCTGACCACCTAAGTGATCCCACCAGAGCAACAGAAGGAATTGATTGGATTGAGAAAACAGCTATAATTAGAAATGGGTTAAAACAGATGAACAGACCTCATCACTTGTTTTTTGTTTGCTTTAGCAAAACCAATACCAAGAATGGTTTGGCTGCAGGCCTCATTTCTGAGCTCATAATATTCACGGGTGGATCTGGGAATAAGAGAAATGGTTTCTGTCAAAAGCTGTCAGCAGAGAAAGAGCAAATTATTCTCCATTTCAGCATGCTCCCACATTTGTATAGTTGAACCCGCTCTGAGCATCACCACATCTGTCACTGTGGCTTTGGAAATTCAGTGGCTGGATGAATCTGGGAAGCTGCTCCTGCTCACTTCAGAGAAGTGGCAGAGTATTTACTCTGAATTCAGACTGGGACTTTGCAGAAGGGGTCCCCGTTCCTCAGCCAAGGATTGTCACCTCTGGGAAGTGTTTACAGCGTGGCCAAGTGCAAACTAACACTGCAGACTCTGCTCAGGTGTCACCAAGGGGCTTTGGTGGTGCAGGAGGAAGTAAATTATAATACAAAGGCTGTATTAATTCCCCTTCTGCCTCCCTCTCCTTCCTTCTCCTCATTTCTATGCAAATCCACACATACCTGAGTATCTGACTCAAGTCAAGTGCCACCCAAAGGTAATGCTAGCAAGTTCAAGGGTTTTATTTAAGCTGCAGCTACACAAGCCAACAAATGCATAAACCCCTTTATTTTATGAGCTCTGGCTAATATGGAATAAGACAGGTTTAAGTGCTATTACAACTCCAGAATTTCTTATGGGTTCTATAATCTGAAACTAATCCAGGAAAACACTTAACCAAAATTTATCTTCCACACCACAGACATCCATTGAATTACATCTCCATCAACCTACTGCTTTATAAAGCATTAATAAGCAGAACCAGCCCCAATAGTTTTGGTGTATTCACTTTTATGGAAAAATACTCCTCAGCTGTTTGCCATTTTACCATTCTAGTATCAAGGGATGATGGAATGTTATTATTAAATGTGTTTCCTTAGGTGCTATCACTCTCACACGTTCCCACATCAGCTGCCTTTTTAAGAGGTTCTTCATCTGTAAGGAAACATTAAAGCCTTGCTGCAGGTCTCCCTCATTTGCTGGTTCTGGAAGTACCAGGGACCTTTTCTGCAGCTATTGGAAGTAACAGCTCTGCTCCTCTCTCCCATTCACTCGGCAGAGCTGGGCCATTGATGTTTGCAGCTGCAATTCAGCCAGAGTCACGCTGTGTTTTACTTACAGAGGATCTGATCTAATGCGTCTGAACTCCTCTGCTTGCTCAAGCAAAGCTACAAAGCCTTTGCTGTGATTCTGCCAGCTTTCATCAGCTACCTTGGTCAAGGCTGAACTCTTCCTGGATGGGAGTTTTCCAAGAAAAATCCAGCAAGAAGCCAGCCCTGCAGCACAGTGCTCGTGGGCACGGTGCTGTCGGAGGAGCCGTATTTCAGATGTGGTCATAGGCAGGCGTGGGTTCAGCGCTGACTCCCAGGGAAGAATACCACCCCCTGAATCACCAGCACAGCTTCCTCCAAACCTTGAACTTTCCTGGCCCTACATCAGAAGAGCTTGCTGTCCCTTCTGACATTTTCGTTTACTCTCTGTAATTTTCCACTATGCTAGACATCCATGGATTTTTCTCACCGGAGCAAGACAGACAGTGCTGCAGTCAGTTCACCTGGATTGTGATATGCCCAGGACCTGGCATATCACACATCCCACCACCATCTCTCATGCCAGAAGCTGGGGCTTTGCAGCCTGCTGAGGTGGGCACGCTCTCTGAAAGTCTCATAAGGGAGATTGGTCCCACTGGCTCACCTTCTCCAGACCTTCTCCAAGGTTAATGAGAGAAAAAAAGAATGAAAACACGGAAAATGCAGAGGGAAAGGAACAAAACCACCATTCCTGCTCCTCCTCTTCTCCAGAGGCTGTGGCTATCCAAGCAAGTCTCACCACAGGCCCTGGTGCAGCAGGAGCTATGCATCCAACACTGCACAAGACCAAAAGCAAGACCCTCTCCAGCTGCACCCTCACAGGGAGCTCAGACACAAATCTGTGCTTTCTCTGGGGTTACTGCAAGCTCAGTGCCAGGCTTTGCAGTCCTGTACTTGTGGGCAGCATGAAAGGGCATCCACAGTTCATGATAATGGATAATGGATCTCCTGCTGCTCCCTGAGCTACAGAAACAACTTTCCAACTAAGAAATTTTTCTTCATATCCAACCTGAACCTCCCCTGGCACAACTTGAGGCTGTTTCCTCTCGTTCCGTCCCTGTTCCCTGGGAGCAGAGCCTGACTGGCCCCTGGCTGTCCCCTCCTGGCAGGGAGTTGTGCAGAGCCAGCAGGGCCCCCCTGAGCCTTCTTTTCTCCAGGCTGAGCCCCCTGCCCAGCTCCCTCAGCTGCTCCTGGTGCTCCAGACCCTTCCCTGATTCCATTCATTTCCCTGGACACTCTCCAGCTCCTAAATGTCTTTCTTGTCATGAGGGGCCCAAAACTGGACACAGGATTTGAGTGCCCAGCACAGGGGATGGGCACTGCTCTGGGCCTGTGGCCACACTGCTGCTTCAAGCCCCATGAACCAATTGACACACCATGACCAAGAAAAAGAGAAATATGAGAGCTCTCTCTCATCATATTCCATCCTGAAAATGAACATATGTGGGTAAATGCTGCTTTTCCTTGTCCTGGGAAGAGAGCTGATATCTCTTTTGAGGTTGTGGGCTTTTTGTGGGTTGTTGTCAAGGAACCTGGGAGATGGGGAGGTCCTTATAATAAGGGAAAAACGTGCAAGATTCTATAAATTCAGTGTGAGAGAATCTGCATTCATTCATTCATTGCACTCCTTGTGTTCTTTTCCATTAAATGCAAGGATGCAATGACCCAGAAGCCTAACAGCATTCAGAGAAGGTCCTGAAGGGGCATAAAACTCCTGCAGAATTTTATGAAGCTGGGATCAAAAAGCCCACACATCTTTCCTGTTCATGCCCTGAACTTCATCATTATGTTCAAGAACAAACCAAGCTCTTGTATCAATCTCCTTTACCTGAAACTGATGCTTCCCCTGCCTTTACATTTAGAATACAGGATCCAATCTTTATTCCAGGACATGGTTTGGAGCTCAGAGTTGGTGGGCTTCTGGGTGTATGGATATTTACTCAAGGCTGTGCAAATCCCTCCCACTCAGAGGCCTAAGTGAGGCCTCTTTAGCCAGGCTGGTGCTGCTGTTCATGACTCAAGGCTGAGTCATTGAGCCTCTTGCTGTGCTGATGCTGCAAGAACATTTAAGTGTGCCTTGATTCCCTCTTTATCCTCTCCTTGCTGCAAGAGAGGGGAGGGAGAGGCAGTGGGAAATGGGCAGGGTGGAATTCTCGCTTGGGAATAAAAAGGAATAATTCAGGAAAGCATTTTACAGGGGGGAAAGGGGAAATTAAATATGAAGGCACCTCACTAGAGAAGTTCCCAGCCTTGATAAGGACTCAAAAGAAAAGCAAACACAATGATTTTGAATCTGTTGGTCTTGATAATCCTGAGTTGTTACTGTTGGAAAACACTGTATCAGTAAAGGAAAAAGCAACAGTGCCAGCAGAGGCAAAACACTGACAAAAACCAGTTGTCCTAGAGGTAGGAAAAGGAGGAGAATTTCTTGTTGTGGAAATCTAGACTTCCCAAGAGAATTCCTCTGCTGAATTTAGTAAATCCTGTCACTAAATAAAGTAAATCCTGTCCTTGTAAAGGAAGGCATGCCTTTACATATGCCTTTAGTCAGCTTAAAAGAACCCATACTAGCAAACTTACTGTTTCTCAAGCTGACTCAAAATACTTTTGGGGAGGGAGCTGAAGCTCACTGATATGGATTTAAGTTAGTCAGGATCACCTGGAAGGGAGGCAGCTGAACTGGTACCCTGCTGGAGAGCTCTCTACACCCAGGTCATATTTGATCAGCAAACATTTCCCTTTCATGCTTTTCTTACTAAATCTACTTACTGCAAGATGTGCTGCAGCCAACTTCTGTGTGCTTCAGCTTTTCCTCAGTTCAGTGAGAGCTTTGCTCAGGCCAGGGGAAAATTGTGGATTCAAATATTTTCCTAAGGCCAGAAAGGACCCATTTGCTTGTACATCTTCACCTCTTCCATCACCAAGACACTGAACCTCTGTTATAACTTCTCTGTGGGTGGGAAATAACTTTCTTTTCTACCTAAGCCACCACCACCCAGCTCAATAGTTTGTGGCTGACCTGGGACATAATTTTCAAGAAGAAATACTTGAAATTAGGGATGAACATGACCTGTGATTTTGCCAGAATGGGCAATGTTGGAAGGTCCAAACAAGCCCAAACTCCTTGCTCAGGCAGGGCATGTTACTCAAGGGCATCTTACTCAAGATTTTGTCCAAGCAGCTTTTGAGTATCTCCTACGAAGGAGACTACAATGTCTCCTTCAAATGTGTATTTAATCTCATGAGTGCAGAAAGAATGTGATAACACAATTCCTATTCCCTGTTGTCACTCTGCAAAGCCCACAAGTCTTTCAGACTCAGATTCCTGCTTAAAATGGTAAGAAACTCCACTGTTTTCACCTGGATTTTGTGAAAGGGAAGACTTCTGTATACAAGTATCAGCTTTATGGTCTTGTCCTTATACTTTGTGCCTGATCAGGTAGCATCACCCTGACAGAAAGGAAAATGCCCTCCTTTTGCTCCACCAATGCCCTTTATTTGCTCCACCCAGTGAAAAGTGACCCAAGACATTTATTAAGCTAAGGTATTTGTTTGGTTTTCCTTGGTCATAAACTCCTGAGAATGGTCAGAAGCATTTCCTGTTATTTCACCAGGCTCCACAAAGGTCTCCACAGAAATCCTGGAGAGTGGGAAGAAGAAAAGAGACTGGCTCCTGCAGTTCTAGGTGAGCCTTGGGGTGGGCACACACACAAGCTCAGCCACATCGAGAAGGGAAGAGGAGCTCTGTGCTTGAGGAAGAAGCCTTGGCTGCTCCACTGATCCTTCTGTGGCTCACCTGGCCCTGCCACCAGAGCTAAACCCTCTCAGAGAGATGGTGGGATGGGGGGCAATGGTGGCTGCTGGGAATATTGGCCTCCAGAGCAAAGGAGCCCTCCCCTCCCTTTATTCCTTGTGTAAAACAAAAATATGTAGAAGCCAAGCAGGTATAAAGTTACTCATGGAAACACAAAATCACTGCTGGAAGTGAGTAACACAGATAAAGGGAACCCTCAGACAGTCACAGCTGTACCCACAGATCCTCACAGTGCAAGAATAATGTGTCCAAAAAATAGAGGCAGCTGCCCAGAATCCACGTGTGCTTCTTGCCTCCCTGAGGCCAGCACCATCCCTGTGCCAGGCATGGCAGAATCTCATCCCATGAAAGGATTCCTGGGCTGGCAGCAGTTCCAAAAACACTTCCCTGGTGCTGATGGCATCTGGGCATCTCTCAAACTGTGTTGATTTATTCTCCTTGCAACCCTTTGAGCTGAGAAAACACCAGTGCCTGCACTTTGCACAGGAAAATTCAGGCTTTAAAAGGTCACCAACTAGTTTTGTACATCCCAGACAAGCGACTTTATGCAGGGGAGCTTCCTTCCTCTTTCACTGGGAACATTCTGCTGCAGTTCCAGCTGACCCAGGGGAAAAGGCTGCTGCTCCAGTCCTTTGCCACCCATCCAAGGGCTCTCCAGCATTAGAACAGTTATTTCCCAACAGCTCCAGACAAAATGACCCTGCTTGGCTTTACTGAATTCTTCTCTTCCCCACCCTGCCCCAGGTCATTCTGAGAATGGACTTAATGAGAAAAAGGAACTGAAACACCAAGATGTGGCTCTGGCTTTTGAATACGGTTTGGGGAATTTCTTAAAAATGCCTAAAGAATTAAAGGCACGCTGAAGCCAGGAGACCTGCTCCAGTCATCCTTGGGAAGCAGCAGGTCAGGCAGCCAGGCCCTGCTTCCACACTGTTTGTGCTCACAGATCTTGCATCAAAAAAATCCCAAAGACAACACAACAACAACATAAATGCACTTTCCCCCCCCTTCTCTGCTTCCCCTCACAGGGCCTCCTGTTTCTTTTGCAGTTCTGATGGGACTTTGACTGGAGGCTCTGGTGCAGGCATTAGTAACCCTAGAGCCTCTGTATCCTACAGCAGGCAGGAGCTGGCAGGTAGGGAGAAGTTGTAAGAAGTTGTAAGAAACTTTGCTAAAAGCCAGAGCACTGGCTTTTTTTGTGCAGAGCCCCAGGTTTTTAACCCTCCCCTCCTCTCCCTGCTGACACTGTCTGTGCACAGCCATCCCTGTCAGGACAGCTGGAAGAACAGGGAGGAGGCTTGGGGGAACATGGATTCATGTACAGACAGGGAGACACCGCCAAGAACTTCTGCAGAGTCACCAGACCAGCCTTGTTCATAGGCCATGAAGGAATAAATTCAGCATGGATTTCCCACAAGAGCATGATGCTAAATTCACCCCTTCGTTTTTGGGATTATTTTTTGTGATGCACTTTTGGCATCTGTTAAACAAAATATCTTATAAGGATGCAGAAGTCAAAAGACTCATCAGTGGCCTCCCCCTTTAGCATAAGTAGCTGCTGCTTGAAGAATTATATAATAACATGCAGTAAAAGAAACTCTCACTTAAAATGAGAGTTTTTGGTAAAGCCCCTTTACTTTTGTTCAGTGGAAACTCATTTAAACTTGATTTATTGCACCTTGGAATTTAAAGCTTCAGATGAGATTAATGGGCTGTTTTCTGGTTACGTCATCTTCATGGATTGTCAAGACAAGCCTACAGTGAATTCACAAAGGAAAGTTTGGTTTTAACAGTATCCTGTTAAAATACTGGAGCAATTGCTGTTTCTAAGTAACTCAATTGGATAACACAACAGATAGGCTTCCTGAGAATAAATATGGAATTTCCACTGTATTAGAACAGCGAGCTGTGGCCATGTTTTACATTACAGGAATAGGTCATATATTTTTAAATACATCAGACGTGACTCATTCTTCAGTCCGCACTCTGATTGGCTGAGAGAACATATTTTTCCCCTTTTGGACTGTTTTTTTGGGGGATTTTGAGCTCTATACTTACACTTTCTAGTGTGGTTGGGTTGGAAGGTGATAGTGGAGAGGCTGCAAGAGGAGGATTTTCAAAGGCAGCAAAGACCGTTCTGTACCCTGCTGCCATGGTCTAAAGGAAGACTGTAGGGACAAGCAGCACTCATAGAGCAAAGGGTTTATCTATAATAGAGTAGTACCCAAAGACTCCTGGGAATTTGGATCCCATGGGTTCAAAGCCAGCAGCAAACCCATCCTGCCACCCTGCAAGTGAAACAGCATTTTTCATTGGTGCTGGACAAAAAGAAGGCTCAGTCCACAACCATGTCCAGCAATTACAACTTTGACATGTTTTCTGAGGTTTCCTTAGGGAGAGAGTGTGATTTCCATCAGAAATCCATGTAAAGAAGAATGAAAACAGCTCCAAGTTACAGCTTCAGCCAGCAAAGCCTTAGAACCAGATCACACGTGGCACATGAGGGCTCAAGCCCCCACCCAGAACTGCTGGATGGAATTCTCCCTGCACTGGCCTGCAAAGAGAAATTCCCAAGGGGCTCCAGGACACGTTGAGGTGGGAGCCTCCCTCCAGCTCTCCAAAAGGCTCCACGTGTTTTAACAGCTTGACAGGCTTCCAGGAATGCAGCCTGGAGCCAGTAAATAAAGGGCTTAGTAAATAGGAGATGCAAAGAGTGATACTGTTTGCTAACCAACATCCAACCCATACAGATAGCCAAGCAATTGGATTTGGCTTCGTTTCCACACAGTCTCCATCCCTGGGGGTATCTAGTTTAGAAAGCAAATTTCTTTACAATGAAATGGATTTGGCAGCCCTGCTGCAAATGAAGTTCATCTTGAGGGCAAAGAAAAAAATCCACCACCACCCTCCCAACACTGCTAAGCTGTTATTGTATAATTTATGTCAAATTATTGGTTGCTAGGAGGAATAGATCCAGATTTGCCTACATTTGCTATAGGAAAGGATTATAGATCTTTCATTCAGCCCATCAGAAGCATTATCAGAGCTGCTACTTAGTCTGCCAAATGTCTGATAAATGACCTTTGGGGGATTTTGTCCTTAGAGGTTTCATTTAACAGCCTTGTTTAAACCATGGAGAAGGACATGAGCAGGCTGTCAGGCTGAGCCATACACAGAGCCTTTGGAGGACCAATAAAATCAAAGTATCTGAGCATATAAATATCTCAGATTCTTAAATCTCCAGAGGGGAAGTTGTGAGAAAGTGCAGTAAAAACAGAAAAGTTGGTATTTCTCAAAGATACAAACTAAAGAGGGGAAAAAAAAAAAAGAAATTAAACTAGACTTTAAAATACACAGTTTCATAGGAAAAAATATAGTTTTTAGATTTCTTTTGGGATTAATGATGAACCAGCTTTACTTCCTACCTGCTATAAAGAGCTTGTATTCAAGGGGCAGTCGAGTTTAATCAAAATTAGCACTGCAATTTTGCCTACAATTTCACATCTACAGAAGTGCTCAAACTTTGTTTGGTGTCAGATTTGATCTGAAGGAATTCTAGGATCCTACCAAATAAATGAAAGCCAGCTATCAACGCAGGCCAGACTGTTCAGAATTATTAAATATATATCCTTTCCCAAAAGGATGAATGTTTGTAGCACATGAGCAGCTGTTATATCCAGCTCTGATGTATTTTCTTTGCACATTGGAAGCACTCAGCAAAGCAGCACAGGGTAATTAAGCCTGAGACTAAAATCCAGCACATTTATGGGCCTTAGTAGACATTTCTCAGTAGTTCATAGGCTTACCATAAATTTACGTGTTTGTTTAACTTAACTGGGACTATTTGCTGGAGGGTTTTTTTTTCCTTCTGCTTTTATAGATAATTTTTTTTTTTAATGTAAGAAATTGTAATTCATGCAAAAGCAGCATGGTGCAGCACAGGATTCTGCAGTTGTGCTCTGGTACAAGTGCTGGGACAGACAGAGATGAAATTGAGCTCCCCAGTGCCACTGGCCAAAGACATTTAGATTATGGTCCATGACTTGACCTGTGGTTTGCAGAGAGGGAGCCCATGATCAGGGCACAGGTGAGCCACAACAGGGTTGCTTTTCATGTCCTTTGTGGCCACCTGCTCCCTCCCACTAACCTGGGGCCAAGCTGTGCTCAGCCCAAAGGTCCTTATAATGGCAGACTGAAGGCTGTGGCTCCAGCTGCTGAATAGAGGCCATCAATCACCAGTGGGAGGGGAGCTGGTCTTGAGTTTACCTTGGCCCTGTGAATTTACCTTCAGGCCACCTATGATTGAGGATGAGGCCTGTAGTAAAGTCAGGATAGGAGAGTTAGAAGATGGAACAGTTTGAAAAGTTGATATTCTGTAACTTCAGCTCCCATAATCACCAGGTTCACCCAGCAACTCAGCCCCTCTTTAGAGCAAGTTATCCTCACAATTTCACAGAGCAAAGAACAGTGGCATAATTTTTGAATTAAAGCAAGTGCATCCACATACTCCAGAAGAGTGGAAAAGCAGTTCTATGGAACGGGAATTCCCTTAGTCTTAGAGCCTCCTCAATGATCCAATTAACAGAGTAGGAGCTGAGAAATCCCAAAAGGGTTTGCACCTGCATTTCTCTGTCCAGCAGCTGAGGCAACCCCCAGCTCTAG
Source organism: Cettia cetti (assembly GCA_013401135.1). Lineage (NCBI taxonomy): Eukaryota > Metazoa > Chordata > Aves > Passeriformes > Sylviidae > Cettia > Cettia cetti. The sequence continues at coordinate 53,817 of VZUI01093001.1, read as the reverse complement.
GCCTCCACCAGCCAGGCATTAAAGGTCACCAGCCCTCCACTACAAGTGGGCTACAGGACAATGTCCCATTGAGCAGGTGTAAGTTTGCTTTGGGGTAACCATTAACAGGAGCTCAATGCACAGACAAACAGCTGCTCTTTCCACCCACTTCTCCAGGTGCCACAAGGATGAACCCCAGCAGTGCTGCAATCTCAGACCTGTGTGTGCCTGGGGACTCCTTTACAACCATTCCTGTGACCTTGTTTTGCCCTGGGCCAGCCTTGTTCAGGAATTACTTAATACCCCATAACCCCACCCCTGTTTTCTCTTGGAGAGACATAGCTCTGGGAGAACAAGCTGCACTTTGCATAATTCCTGAGCAGATTTTCCTTTGAGTTGGAAAAGCACTTGTATTTGAATAAAAGACAATGGAGGCTGTATGGACTAAAGATGTGCTTGGGACCAACAAATCTGGTGAGCATGTTGAATCAAGACCTTGAGTGCTCTGTTCTGGGTGCTGATCATTTCTTTATGTGACTTAGGATGTGTTTTTTCACAACAGACCCTGAAGCTGTTCGTAAGTGCTTTGGACTTCTGGAGCTTTCTGTCACATAATCTACTGATAGGGGAGGGTGTGTAAATAGAGTTGGGTGAAACTGGAGAATTTTTGACCAATTAGTTTGGTCAAGAAAAGTGCAGCTTAGGCTGTAGATGGTTTAAAGCAAAATTATTGTCAAAATGAAGAGGATGACACTGATTTGTCAGAATTTTTGGTCTCTGTGTGGTTAAAATATACTGTTAGCAGCAGTATTTGTGAAGAAACCAGGTGCTTTCATTGTACCTGTTCACAGCACCTGAGTGAAAGGCATTTTAAAAGTCCCTCAGAAAAATAATCTCTTTTCTATTCTATATATTCTTCATGTTTCTTTACTCATTTCACTGCAGAGGGGTTGGAGTAGATGACCTTTGAACATCCCTTTGAACCCAAACCATTCTATCATTCTTCAATGGTACCATGAATCACTGCCCAAAATATGCTTTCTGTAATTTGCAAATGCTTATCCTCTTCATTACTGCGAATTAACTAATGTGAATGAAAAGACAATTAAGAAACCTTCATGGCAGCCCATGACCAGCTCCTTGATAACCTTCTCAGTGCACACACACACACACACACACACACACACACACACACACACACACACACACGTGGTTTGGTTATGTCATGTGTCCGTGCTGTTTGCAAAGTATTCCATAGAAACCAAGAGAATTTGGGGGCATGAATCACCTCAATACAGGTTCTGTTACAGGTCAGCAAAGGAAGAGGAGGGAATAGCCAACCTAAACAGCTCAGGTAATTGATCTCACATTCTTCTGTTTATACACCCAGTGCCCTGAAGGCACATTGTCAGTCCCTCCAGATTGCTTGAAACGTCATTTCTTCCCCGTGTTTCCTTAGAGACAGAGGTGAATCAGCCTGGAGAAAAGCAGCTGGAGTCAATAAAAATTCCAGAGGGATAACCTGGCCCCTCCACCTCTTTGCCTAAGACTCTCAGAGCAGGACTCTGCTTTCTCCTGTTACTTCAGTCTCAGGGGCTTCTGTTTTGAGGGAGGAATGCAACACCCTCTCATTAAACTGCCAGGATCTCCAGGGGCTTCCTCTACCGTTTCAGCTGTTTCCCTGTTTTCCCATGCTTTGTTTACCCTCGAGTACTGTTGGTAAGGGAATGGCTCAGGCAGTCCTGTCTGCCTGTTCCTGCAGCTCTGTTAATGCACAGTCTGCACACCAACTAATTCATCTCCCCTGTCCCTCTGACACAGAGCTATCAATCCCTTGGTGAGGCACTTAGGGACCAACGATTCCAGGTGTCATTTGCAGCCCACTGGATTGGAGGGAATCTCTCACTGGGTTGGATCAGGACTAGGTGCAGCAGAGCTGAAACTTTATTCCACTTCCCAGCCTCTTCATCTTCAGCACATGTCCCCTCCAGCTGTAACTTGGAGGTTACTCAGATGGTAAAAGACAGTCCTGTTGAAATACTCTCCCTTCCAAGCTCATCTCCTCTGCAGAGATTCTGTGCTCGGTGGAAAATGCCCCAAATCAGCAATGAGATGTGGCCACCCTTGAAAGGCTTATAAAACATTCATGTGGGAGCTGCACAGCTCCTGAGCCCGTGGGGCTTTTTGTAAATGCCACTCAAATTACTTAACTGCCTCATTTTACTCAAAAAGATGAGGAATGATCACAGAAGGGTCAGGGCACATAAATACAGTTCAAACAAAAAGAAACAGATGCCTCTAAAAGAGACGGCATGTTTGTTATCATTTTTTCTGGGATTAGAGCTAATAGTCAGTGGACAGAGAAATACTTGCAAATTTTCTCAGACGATTCTTTTAAATTGATTTTTTCCATGCTTAAATTTACATCTTACCTTTATCTCTTTTATGAACTTAAACACATTCTACAGCCCCACTGTTTTTGTTCTAAATTCTAAGCTTTGAAGCTACTACCACACAGCTCCAGACGTTGTGGGTGTATATTTAGCGTGTTAATGTGTAACAGGTTTCATTCATAAGTCTCAATATATGCTGTAGCATAACACAGCCAGAGTCAGATCTGCTGTGATCAGCAGAGGCTCCGTTCAGGAAGAAGGAAACTCAACCTCCTTGCCTCTCTCTTTCTGGGGAAAGCCTTTGAAATTCACAGCAGACCGGAAAAAATGAGAAGTTCCCTCCTACTCCTTCCAATTTCAACAAGTTGCCCTTTTTTTTTCATTCATGCACATAGAAGCTATTAATAAAATCTCTGAATGAGAGTGGTTAACCCCCAAAAGTGACACATACCTTAGGCTTTGCAAGCCAACATGACAACAGTCAAAACAGAAATCAGCCTCTCAATATCTCAACACATAATGCTGTCTGTGCTTTAAAAAAAATCCATCAGACGGCATCGTATCAGTTGCAGACAGATGAGTCACTAGAAAGCCTGAGACAAGCAGACCTAGAGTCACCTCCAGCCTGGAAAACACTTCCTGTCTTTAATAAAGCAGTGCAGGGTTCTGTCAGTGAGGCAGAACTCCTGGCAGGCAGATGCCCTGTGCTTCCCATCCCCTCCTGGGGAAGCAAAGGCAAAGAGCAGTGGTGGGGAAAGGAAAAGCTCTCTCCAGCAGGCCTGCAGCTGCTACAGCAACAAGGTTTGCCCATGAGCAAAGGAACATGGGAACAGCCCTCAAAGGAAAAAATATGGGATGAGGCACAGACGTTTTGGGCTGCAGGGTAGCAAAAGTTTTGGCTAGTTGGATTTCTCATTCCTGTCTCATCCAGCAAACCTGGCACTTTTCCTCTCCTAAAAGCACCTCTCCATGGCAAGGTTTAATGCCAGCAAGGAACAGCATCTGTCCAAGTGACCATGTGTGTCCCAGCAGGCAGTGCTGGGGGATGGCAGCAAGACAGGACATCTGTGTGAGGGCTCTCTGCCCTTAGCAGGGTTAATCTGTGACTGCAAACACCTTCTCTCTCCCCCAGGCACTCTGATAATAAACCAGCAAAAGCCCCAATTACCAGGACATTCCCCTTTCCTGGTGCTGGAGACCTCCCAGGTGGGATTCATATCACAGCTTTCCTAAGGCAGTGTGGGGCTGCCTCAGCACAAATGGCTTGGGTTAAAACTTCTGTCCTGACTCATCAGCTTTATTTTACACAGTTCCTCTCTTGACAAAATCTCCACCAGTCCTACCCTTCCAGATTTTCAGGAGAAATGCAAAGAAAATTTCTTCAGTCAAACTGCTCTTAGTTCTTATTAAAACAAATCAGAGAAAACAACGGTCACTGCCTCTGCTTGCACTTCTCAGACCCCTCTTGCAAGTTTTAAAGAGAAAAGGGGCTGCACAACCTCAGACCTGTCCTTTGCTCTTGAGACAGTCAGACCCCAGACCCACTCATGTTATCTTCCCTTGGCAGCTCTGCCCCCCAGCAATGAGCCTGCCACCAGAAGCTTTCAGGGTGGAGCAGGTAGGGCACGGCTCCCAGCCCCTGGAAAAACATCTCTGAGAGTTTGGCTTGCTCCATTTCCAATAAATCCACACCCAGCACGGAGCAAAGCTTGAGGGCAGGCGAGTGCCCAGCCCAGCAGGGAGCAGGGAAGGGGTGGCTGGGCTGGCCAGAGCAGTTTGCTGGGCATGGAGAGAAACCAAGCACCTGCTCTGCAGCCTGGTGAGCCCCTTGGAGAAACATGGGCACAAGCACAGGACCTGTTTTGATAAACAACATGGCCAAGGATGGTTCAGACAGAGGCCTTGATCTGATCTTGTCCAAGTCTTTAGATGCCATCTGAAAAACAAAGAATGCAAGGCTCCTTATCACCCAGAGGTGAAGGGACAAGAGGATTAAAGTGCAAATGAATAACAGTGAGGGATGGAGAAAAGAAATACTTGGAAATACTTCATACTTGGAAAGAGCAGTACAGCATCCATTTCTCTCAATGGGATGAATTAAATACCTCAGCTCTGAGCAACCATAATGCTTGAAACCCAAATATTTATAAGCTCTAGTTTGCTCTTTCTTGCCCCTATTTTTTTCTTCTGATTAATATCTTACCAAGAGTCTTGTGTGCTGGGCACAGTACAGGTCTACATTAGGATATAGCTCCTGAATATTGCAATGCTCAAATATAGCCAAGAGGAGAGGAATATGCACCAATAAACTGTGGAAAATCTACAAGTTTTCCAACCCTATGAAACTGGAGAGCATTTTTCTGGGAAAATACCTGCCTCAGGTACTTTATGGTCAATGTGGCCTTTTTTCAAACCTGATTGTTTGGACCACAAACTATCCCCTGACAAAACAATCTCAAATAGGAAAACACAGCTTCCTAACCCTTTTTACCTCGATGGGATAAAGCAGCCCAGATCAATTTTCTTCATGTACATCTGTAAAGTGTTTCACTTTTGAGGACAGAGTAAGTGGCCTGCTGCCATCATTTGCAAGGAGCTGAGGAGGCTCCTCATTCCCAGTGAGGCTTCCCAAGCACTGGCTAACCATTTCCCTGCCATATTCCAGCTGCTCAGGCTCTCAGCAGAGCTAGAAAGAACATTTCATCTGCATTCAAAGCACTCCACAGGTAGCAGTTATATTTCTCAGCATATAAAGTAGAGTTATTAGTGTTCTGCTCTTGGCTGGAGGGATTTCCCCACAAAACCCAGGTCCTGAATGAGGGAAGAGGGGGGCACCCAGTGCTCTTCCCTTGGGGACACCTGGCCATGCAGCAGCACAGGCAAGAGCTCTGGGTTACACTCTGCAAAAGTTGGGGGAAAAATTAATAAACATTATCTCCTATGTGCACCACTGATCCCAAGCATCTCAATCTCCAATGGGTGAGTTCCAAAGCAAACAACATCCTTTTTATGCTGTGAAAAACATTACCTCAAAAAAGTTGTGTTTAGCCACAATCTCCAAGTTTCTGGCAAAGAAGAAGAAGCAAGTGCTGATTTTTTTAATCCCTAGGTGAAAAGGAGAAAAGATTGCCTGCCTTAACTCCATCCTCTGCTGCCCTTGGAAATTAAGACAGAGAATTATTTCCACACAGCAAAGGACCAGCCCATCCAAAACAAGAGCAGGCACACACACACCACCCAACACCTCATTTTACTAACACAAGTGCCTTGAGTGCTGTAATGGTCATCTCTCTCTAACTCCAACAGCATCTGAAGAAAAACAATAGACAGGAAGAGAGGCAGGGAGCACAAATGGTGTAAAGTTTTAAGTGTGGATACAAGTGCTTTATTAAATATTGTCTGCCAAATGCTCTAATGCTGGAGGAACTTTGCCAAGCAGGAATTTGGCTCTATGTGCTTCTTTGTCCATTTATTGGGTTTCTTTAAGCTTTATCCCAGCTCTCAATTTAAGGTATTCTGGATGCACAAGTAGGTCTGAGATAGAGATGCCCCTCTGAAATATTTATCAATAAACTCTTAGGCTGGTCTTTTTTCAGGGAAACCCTTGAGCAGAATTTAACTTTTCAGTAAAGGTCCCACTGCTCCACGTGGTGGTTGCACTCATACCTGTGCTGAAGATTTTACAGATACTCTGCAAGTCCCAGCTTTGCTTTCTGACAAGCACAAATATAAAGAACATTGCTTCTTTCTTCATCCACTGACTGGTATTTACAGCAGCTGATTCTTTCCTTTCTACAGCCTCAAACCACAAAATCTCTTTGTTTGACTAGATAATAAGCTAGCAGCAAGTGGTGTTTACTTAAAGCATCTTCAAAGAGTTTCAGAGCTTGCAGGCCCCAAACAAAGCTACTCTATACAATCCACCTGCCTGTTTACAAAACTGCAAAGCAAACCAGTGTTTTCATGTTTTATCTGAGATAAAACTCATGTGGGAAAAGACTGGTCTGATAGGTTGGGTACTTTGAACAGTGCATATAACAATACCAGACATCTTAGTTAAAACAAAACCACAGGTCAGAGCTGTCAGTGTGAGTAAAAGGAAGGTTTTCTGCTCATCATTTACCACTGGAGCTAAGGACTGATGCTGAATGTATGAAGTCATTAGAATCCTTTTTATGCTTTCCATGCCAAAGCCCTTGGAATCCCCTCTCATTTTTCCTCCCAAGCCGTAAGGAGCAAGGCCACCACTCTTTGCCACAAGCCAGGCATGATCTTCCTAAAGTGGTTTTCAACAGCAAATTTCAAGAAGCTGTAAAAATGCTCCAGGGTCAAAAAGACCTTTCTGGAGCAGGAGGATCAATCACACACAGGTCAACAACACTGAGCATAGCTGAAGGCTGGTATTTCCTATAATTAATAGCAAGTATTTAAGAATATAATTACCCCTCACTAGGCAAGAGTGCAGAGTTGCACTTCTAGATACTAAAGTTCAATCAGCCAAGTTAGATGGACTGTTCCATCCTACCATCAAAATTTGAGCTACTAGCTTGTAAAAAACAAAGTAAAACCCCTCAGGAGATGGATGGGGATGATGTGCTGGGTTTTACTCACCTTGAGAGGACCTGACCAGCACGGCCATCCTTTGAGTGTGCTACAGTCCCAAATTCTTGGGTAGGGCCAATGCCACTGCTGCCCTGTGCCGTGTGCCAGGCACACAGTGTGCCCCTGTGAGGTGTGGGAAGGTGCCCTAGTTTGAACCCTGTGCTTAAGGCAAACCAGAGCTAATTTATGGAAGAAAGAGGAAGCAAGAGCTGCAATGCCTGGCTGCCCAGACCACAGGCATGCCTCACTGTGAGCAGGATTTTGGGTGGTTGGTGAAGTGAGCCCAGGCTGGTCTCAGCAGCTACACCAGCTCAAACAACTCCCACCTTTCCTGTCTCCCATCAATCACTCCCCCTGCTCTGACAGCCCACTTGACCCCAGGGCTTGCCAGGACACAGCACTAGTGAACAGATCAGGTTAGATTTCACTTCCAGGATTATTTTACAGCCTGGAGCAGTCCACACATCCAATTTACCTGCTGGCTTACCAAAAGCATGCCAGCCACTGGGTCACAACAAGCAGGTGAAGGGAGGGGACACAGGGCATGCTTTAGGCTGCTACTGCTATTGTGGGGAAAGGAACAGTGGCTCTGCCCCTGGGACTGGGGAGCAGCTGCTGAGGATGTGGGAACCCTTTCTGGATTCAGGTGCCTTCAGTCTCTTCTGGGGCAATCTTGTCACTCTGAACTAAGGAGTCACTAGCAGCCAGACACTCTTTAGTGTTGCTCAGTTAAGTTAGACGTAATTAAAATTTAAACCTTCCCTGTGACAATGCCACTGTGCCAGCCTTCTAGATGCTCTTTTCCCTAAAATCCCACTAATTTGCCAGTATCATGCTGTTGATGAGTTGCTCAAAACAGAACACATGTTGCTAAGGGCCATAAACACAGGGCTGTTACCTCCTCGTCTCAGAACCCAGTGCTTGAGGGCACTGAGCCTACCATTTAATTAACAGCCATTGGAGCTGAGAATTGCCAGTGGTACAGGGGCAGCCAGTGTAGAAACACCATCTGTGCAGAGGAGTTGGAAAAGGGGATCTCTCATCCCTGCAGCCCGGGGAGCACAGAGGTGTCTGGGTTAGATCTCCATGGCTGGCTTAGCCACCACGCTTGTAAATGCAAGGCTTGTGCCAGCACACAAAGTATTTGTGGTTTAAGGCTTCGAGGCAGCTCTAGGTAAACTGCAAAGGTTTGTGTCCCAGGGCAAGCATTTCCAGGGTACCCAGACAATCCAGAAGAATGACTGTGATTGAGCTGTCAGGCAGATGCACAGACTCCTGTCTAGACATACAGAGCACACGTCAGGCCAGGGCAGGTGGATGGACACGTATGGGAATGTGGGTGGCAGCAGGAGGCTGAAGTGAGCAGTGTTCCTCAGCACAGCAGATGTCCTGGCTTTCCATCTGTCTAACCAGGGCCAGATGCCCTTGCAGGGATTATCTGGCACTTGGTCTTCCTTGAGGCCACATCCTGTCACAAGCCCATGTGAGATTTGGTGTTTGCTATCCTGTTTAAGAGTGCATCATCATAACCATGGGCACATCAGGACAAATGGGTTCGAGCAGAGAAAATAATTTGAGGATAAATTCAGCTTTTAAACATTTGCTCCTAAATTATAACTCCTTGAAGGGAAACCTATGTACACAATTCTCAAAAACTGGAGCCTCAGCCCTTTGTTGGAGATTCACCTCTTTGGGACCTAAAGTGGAATTAGCAATTGGACTGCCATGCAGCTTTCCCTCTTGCCCCAGATTTAAGTTGGACAGATGATCCCAATCAATGCTAAAAGCTCAGGCTGGGCAGATTTCAAACCACTGCTGAGCAGGATTCACCAGTCAAGATACAGCTTAGCAACAAAACTTTCATTCCAGCAAAGTATCAATACACCCAGCTGGACGCCTGCCCAGACCATAGAGCTGTTCAAACAGCCTTGCTGGAGAATTCAGTGCCCCAGAAGTCAGTCTCCAAGCCAGAGCCTCCCAATAACTTTAACAATAAAATCTCTGCACCCAGTCATTAAAAGGAGGCAGTGCTGTCAGTGGCCGAAGGAAATGGCAGGTCCCTTGCTAGTTCAACAAGTAATTACATACCCTGTTCGTGAAAATGTTCCCTGCCAATGGAAACATCATTTTAAATAATTTTTAAGAGGCTGGTTTTTTTAATAGCCACTCTATAAAGCAATCTGGGAATAAATACCCATTAAAATCAGATCTAGAACTCAGTAATAAAGCAAAAAGCAGATGCAATGGGTTTCACTTGGTAAACTTTCTCTCCCATTTTCCCAGGCCCCACAGAGCTGCCTTGCTGTGCTGTGCTCTCTGCAATCCTTTCAGCAACTCCCCCATCTCCACTCAAACCCAAACTGGACAGGTCAAGCTCTCCAGTGAAATCAAATCACATGGTTTTTTACTAATTATCTGGATCTTTAGCCCTCAGTCCCCTTTCCTAATTTTTTCCCAGCCCCCCTCCTGTCTCATTTCCCTCTGCAAGGAACACAAACCAGTCCTGAGACACAAACTGCATCCAACAGGTGCCATCCATCACAGCACTTTGGACAGAAAAGGCCATGACAGAACAGCAAAGAAGAAAAATGTCTTAAAAAAAAAAAAAAAAGAGCATGCTTTTGCACTCATATCAAGCAAATCCCTAAGCATGAGCATTAAAATACAGCCTGCACTTGGGAATTCTGTTTGGAATAAGGCTGATCAGGTCCAGACAGAGCAGAATAAACTTCAACCTTGCCACATGAGGAGTGCTCTCCTGAGCTTGCTGCTGCCCACATCCCTTGGGACGCTGGCTCAAACTGGAGGCATGAGGAAGCCAAAGGGACAAGCTAGTTAGATTATATAAACTTATTATGCTAGTATAAAAATAAACAGAGCTTGAATTTTTTTTTTCTGAAAACACTTAAAGCAGACATTGTTTTTTCAAGCCTTCCCAAGGTTTTTAAGGATGTTCCTCAAATTTTTAATGCAAATACCAAGAGTACATTTTGACTACCAGAAATGAAAAATGTTTTGAACAACAGTTTTGCTGGAAGTTTTATAACTTAAAAAAATGTTGTCATAAAAAAATACTTCACAGATGTACCTTTCTGTGGAAAATTTTGTTTTTAAAAGCCCATTGATTTTCACATAATTTTTGGACTGCTGCTAACAGGAGAAAAGCTGCTCCCATTTATAAACAGGAATTTGGAGGCAGAAGTTTGGGGGTCTGTGCAGGTAACTGCATCCTCACCTTGGCTTTCAGCTCCACACAGCCTCATCTGGCTGCATTTCCTGACAAAACAGTGAAGCCATACCTGGAGTTTCCTGCTGTAAAATACAACCTATCAGTAAGGTTGCTACTGGCATCAGCTAAGCAGCAGGGCAGTGGTCACTCCTGCATTTCCATGGATGCAGAGCTCATGAGTGCTGGAATGCCCTCTCCATGCACCTGGGACCCCAGGAAGAGTCATGGCTCTTTTGAAGTGTGATTACAGCTGTGCAAATAATTACATTTTGGTTCCCTGGCTGGACTTGAAAACATGCTATTCTGTTTCAGATCTATCCAAAATGATTTAAAATTTTTGAGTGCACCAAGAAATAGAAATCATCCGGCTCCCACCTGGGGTCAAATGAAATGCTGCATTTCCAGGAGGAAAGAGATAAAATATCATTTTAAATGTGAATTGTTAGTCAGAGATGCTTCCCTCTGCACACAACAGCAATGAAACAGCTTTGAGGGGCTTGCAAATCAATGGTGCAAATACACAGCCCCTCCAAGAGGCACAGAGATTGTCACAGCATGGATGGGACAGGCAGGAGGCACCACAAAGTGGCTGTAGGGCTCATGCCACCCTGGCACCTTCCCTTGCCCCCTGCCCTTTTGTCCCAGAACACACAGAGCTGGGCTGAGGGGTGCAGAGGATCATGCTCATGGATCTGCCTCCTCTGGGATTGCTCCTGTGCTACTAAAACTCCATTCACACACTGACTCCTCACTGCAGGCCCAAGCTGCAAAGTTGGTTCTTGACTGGATTTGCATTTGGCTCCTCCTCTCCTTGCAGGAAGGGCTTGCAAAGGGGACTTCTATCAAGTCCCTGAAGTTTGTGGGAAGGGAAAGGCCATGTAAATGCTAAGCAGCAAAATATTAGGTGCTAGAAGTCCAACAGTATTATGCCAAGGTGAGTGTTAATCCCAATCACACAGTATTCCCAAACACATTTGGAAAACAAAGTTTGCTATTTATGTCTTTCCTGCCAGTATCATAGTAAAATAATCTGGAAAGTGATTTTGACTTATTAAAATTAGCTTTGTAAATCTGGCTCTTTTCTGCTCCCCAAGGGCTGAGGAAGGCACCAAGAGCACTGCCATCACTCTCTGTGTGACCCCACATGAGACACCAGCTGGGACACACATGGAACAGAGCAGCCAATGCCCTGTGAGGCCCCAGGGCATGGATCTCCTTTTGGAGGAGCCCATCATGCTAGAAGAGCCCCACAGAAGTCAGCAGGAGTCCATATGACTGAGATTTTGTGGCCTGATCTGGGCTTACCTAGGTGGGGTGGATGAAAGATGACAAATGACATTTCCTGACACAGCAAATGCCAGTTCTCATCTCTTGGTATTGTTAGCCCAGCCTGGCTGTAGCAACGCAGCTCCTGCTGTTATCCTGAATATAAATCTGCACTGAGCTCTCCTTCAAGTAGTTTGCATATAAAGTGAAGCTGGCATACTTTGGCCCATGAAAATGGATTTAATGAAGGCCTGGTTTAAAACTGCTTGGTCCTTGCCAAGAATATTTCACCAAATCCGAGCAGGCACTGGGCCAGGCTCTCGCTGTTCCAGATGCATCAGGCTCCTATTCCGAGAGCATGGATGACTCACACGGACAAACTCCAGGCTCGGAGAGGAGGGCAGAGGAGACAGCCTGGTGCAGGATGAGACACAGAGTCAGAGGGAGCCTGTGCACTGCTTCAGCAGCCTTGGATCTGCACCTGGGAGAGTTTGCATTCCCAGCGTGCACTCCCCTAAAAATATCCCAGCACTGGGACACCTTCTCCAATTCTCCCTCGACCATCTCCTGAGATTTTAGTTTGATGCTCAGAAGTCAAGCTTCTCCTGTATTTTTCCACATTCATTCTCTGTTTCATAGCACAGAATAACCCCCAAATCCCATCCAGTGCTCTTCAGACCCTGCAGACTCAAGTGAGAATGAGATAGTTTAATTATTTGCCTTTTATTTAAATTAAAGCTGCCATTTCATATTGAGAAGAACCTTTCCTCTATTAATTGTTAAATCAGATCCCTAACATAACATGAATTAGGATTAATTGATATTTACCTACCTTGCATATACAACAGAAGGAAAAAGTGACAACATAAAGTTCCATAATAAAAAATCTTCAGGCACCACAGTTTGGAAATTTGTGATTTAAGGTTTAGATTTGCCTTCCAGCTCCTGGCTGCAGCAGAGGATTGAACAAAAATGGTCTTGTATTCAACAGCTTTAACAAGATGTGAGAAAAGGGCCTGAGGTGAAGATGCTGGATTGGAGAAGACACAAGGTGGAGGAACAGTCCCAGCAGAAAGGGGACCTGAGTGTTTGAAGATAGCTTGCACCCAACCTAATTCAGTCTGGAACTGAGGACAGAGAACCATGAGGACAGCGTGCATGGAGTGGGTCAGCTCCTCAGTTAATGCACGTGGTCTGACACAATGGTGCAGCAGTAAATTGTTTCAGAAAACAAGTCAGTCCTTCTTTGGCAGGACTTACCCTGATTTCCAAAGCCAGCAGACCTCTGGCCATCAGCACCCCCGAGCCCAAGTCCTGCACTGCCAAAGGGGTGCAAGGCTCCTTTGCATTCCCTGGGTTTCCAGCCTTACAAACTGAAAGTGCCATAATCACGGTTTGCTGCTGCACCCTCTCCTTCACTCCTTGTGCTGATGCCCCAGGCAAAGTTTCACTGCAATGCACAGACCCCAAAAAATGTGGCCGTGGTTCTTGGAAGCCTAAATTTGAGCTTCTTAATAGCATAACAAAAACAACTGAGAAGTTACTCAGTGCATCATCCATGGCATTTATTAATATTAGATCACCCATGCTCACTGGCTGCTTTTCTGAGTAGCCATCAGCAGAGATTTATTTCCTTCCAAACGATTTCTCCCTTCTTGAATCAGAAGGGACTTATGTGAAAAAGTCATCCTTTGGAAAAATACAGTAAAAGAAAAATTCTGCCCTAAATTGCTCCTTTTCAACACAGTCTGCATTACAGTAGCTTGTAGCAGAATAACTCAAGAGACAAGGCTGCCTTTCTGCCACAGAGGAGGCTGAGAGAGACAGTTAACACTTAATGTTTACATCCTTCTCTAGACAGATGGTTGTTTTTCTTGCCCAACCAAATATGTATATCTGGCCTGTCTCCAGTGCCCCAGTGCTGCTGCTGTCATACTTTACCCTGCCTTCTGAAAAAAGAAGAAATGCCTGATGCTTTCTCTAACAACCCAAGCTAGACACTACTTCCCAAGTCCACCTCTTGAGCAGTCACTGCTTACTCTCTGAAAATCCTGGAAATGCAATGACAGCAGCTGAGTACTCATTACCAGCACTGTTGCCTCTTCTGGTGGTTCAAATGCCTTCAGCAGCAAAACTCCTGCAGATTAATCTTCTGCAGCTCCTTCTGCTAAACAGGGTAAAGGTGTCAAGTGCCCATTTACGGCTTTCTCCATAAATCTGTTTTTTTTCTCAGGGCTGAAAATTTTGCTGATGAAGAACTCCAGCAAAGGCCTTTCCCTTGACACCAGCAAGAGTTGGATCAGGCCTAGAGCAGCCATAAACATAAAACGTCTCTCTCTGCCTCTAGCAAAACTTGTGAGCTCCTGTGCTTGGAATTTTACACTTTTCAATCCAAACTCGTCAGACTCTATTTCTGGGAGCTTTCAAAAACATCCCAGGGAGTGCCTTTCTTGGACTTGCAATTGTATGATGTATCTTTACATCCAGCCACTGAGGAAGTGAAGGCAATAAATAAATAAATCCGTGAGTTTTCCTTTTCTTCAGCAGGTCATTCATTTCTAAGTGTCTCAGACAGCAGAAGGTTATAACCACAATTAAGCTGGACTTCCCTGAACCAAGAGGTTGCAGCTCTGATTTTTGTTATGGGTTGACTGAGCTGTTTGTAAGGGATTTCACCTTAAAGCACAAAACCTGGCAGCACCAGAGCATGACTGGGTTCATGGTCAATCAAAGCATCACATCCATGAGTTTCCTCAGGTCCTGGGAGTGTGTCCTAAGCCCAGACAAGTATAAAAAGGAGCCTTTCCGAACTCTTAATGGCAAAAATACTACCATTAAGGTTGCTCTTGGAACATCTCTTTTCCTTCCCATTAGTCACAGAGTTACTTGGCCTAAGCCATCTGTATCTCTCCAGCTGAGGTTCATCACTGCCTTCCCAACAGCTTCCTTCCAAACTAGTAGTGATTACATGAACATAATTAAGACACTATAATCCTCTTAAGTTTAATTAACACCTCTTAAAGTGATGGTTCCCCACCACAGATCCCAAATCAAGGGGAACTTCATTCACATACCCAAATGAGTTTGGGCTGGTCTCCAAAAAGCTGTTCCATGTACAGTATCATGTATTTCTACAGGAGAAAAATAAACTTAAGCTATGGCTCATGCAGCACTTTCATAGGGAATCCCCTGTGTCCTTTCTCCACCACCACAAAGGATGAATCATTTGTAAAACAAGACAGTATGGTACAGACACAGGAAGATTTTTTGAAGATGAATGGAGGGATCATATAAATACTGAACAGATAAAATGAGTGTGTTAGTCAGATATATTTACTTTTCACAGGCAGCCAATTTCACCTTACTGTCACATAAAAGCCTGGCAAACTTTATGTGAAGAGTGGGCATGTGTATCAAAGGAAATATTGGCAGAACATGCTGCTAAATTTAGTATTTATATTATGTGAAGCTATTTCAAAGAGTGATTTTTTTTCCATTTTAAATTATTAATAAACTCCACCATAAGATCAAAAATCAGAACTTCAAATACTCTGAAATCAGGACTCCCACCTTCATTGAAAGAATGATTATGCAAGTGCTAGCAAGCAGAGGGATAAAAGGTGAGATTTATAATTGGATCCATTGGTTATATATGGAAGAAAATGGCACATCAGTTCAGCCCTAAGACTGGACACTGAATTACAAGAGAAATAAAAAACCCAGTTGATATTTTTAATGAAGAGCAGAGAAGGTACCAAGGTGCATTCTCAGCTTCCCACTGAGAAAAGAACTAAAAGAAAACCTAAAATCTTTGAATTTGGCTGTCTGGCTTTGCCTCTAGACCTAAAGAACAGACACTGAACATTCAGAAGGCAGCATCAGGCTGGAACTCACACTGAACATCAGGCACAGGAATGCAGAGTGGAAACAAAGATAAAGAAAGACATTCATTTGTACTGCCAGCAGAACAACAGAGAGTAACATATAAACTAGCAGGAGTGTACACCACAGCCAACAAGTGCTATAACTCTCTTTACAGAGCCTTAAATCCCTCCTTTTCCTTTTCTTGGCAGCCCAGGAAAGGATGGGAATACAGCAAAACTGGGAAGCTATCTTCAAGGGTGAAGCCAAGCCACCTCTGCATTCACAGGCAGGTTAACTACAGGGTTTTATGCTAAGCACTTTGAGGGGTGCTATAAAGGAAGGACACAATTTCAGGTGCCTCCATCAGCCTGCAAGCTCTGGAGAGTGAAGGGATGAGATCCTTTGGGCTGTTCCATGGGAAGGATGCAGCACAGAGTGGCACCAACCCTGGATGATGAAGCTGTGTTATGAAGTGGTGCCTCTGCAGAGGGAAGGTTGGAACAGGTTTCTTTGGTTTCTCCCCGTGCATCAGCACATCGGCTCCTTTCAGGTGTCCACACAACTATTCCTATGCTGCTTGGCAGCTTCAGGAAGACATTTTCATACTGTTGGTAAAACAGCAGAAAGTTCCAGTCTTTCTGTGAGCCATGGTTTCCTGCTGTCTCAGGAACCTCTGTGCAGCTTTACCATTAAGCTTTGAACAAAAAGTGATAGGAAGTGGATGTAAATCCTTAGAGGTGAAGCTAAACCATTCCTATCAACCAGATATTGTTTTTTCCCCTCATCAAGACCTCTGGGGACAACCCTCCTCCAGTTTTAATAACAGCAGGAGTCTGGATTCATAGTTCATAATTCCCATTTATCCCTGAAACAGATTACAGAACTCAGGATTTAGGATCCTTGTGCACATATTTAAGTTAAAGACTTAACTTACAAGCAGCACCTGAATCAAATAAGTTCAGGCAGCTCCTAGATGGGGACAAAGTGTGCACTGACGTACACACACCCTCTGTTAATTGGGATGTCCCAAATGAGCTGCTGCCTTGATGACTGATAAGGAGGGACTCAAGACCTCTTCTTCATCCCTAGATTCACAGACCTGCAGAATAATTTCATCCCTGCTGCCATAGGAGGCATATCTCAGAAGTGTTGCACATCAGGCTATCCTGATAAGCAGGAGGGAATATTTTTGGGCAAGAACCATAATTATTTCCTGACTGCTAACATCTGTTTGCTAAAGCCTACAGAACTTCCCTGGAGTTTTGAGGTTTAGAAACATTGCTTGAAGATGACATACTAAATATTATTAAAATGTGCCTCATAATCCACACCCAAAACCCCCCCAAGAACATTTCATATTTTCAGTCTTTGGTCAACAAAACCTTTTTGGACTGTTTTTAGCTCCTTAAAGGATGGGTATTTAATTAGAAATGAGCCCATGTACCAATATTGAGAGGGAGCTAGACAGCCATAAACCCACAAGACCAACTTTGAACTAGGCTATGACTGGAAAATAGTGGTTACATCCAACATCATCACCTTCTTGGGAACTGGGATGATTTGCAAACATGCTCACTGCACCACCACGTGTAGGTAAACAAATGGTAGACAGATCTTCCCCATCTCAGACATCCTTGGAAGGCCTGCAATGGTGCAGCATTACTCCAGGAAACTGAAGTCACCATTCAGGAGCCTCATTCCTCCCTGGGCACAGCTGCCACTTGCCAGCACTCTGCTGACCCTCTGCAGCCACCACTCCTCCTCCTCCCGGATTGACACTGATCTCCCACAGCCTTGGTCTGCATTAAAATTGCTGGGCTTTTTCCCACCCTTCCCTTCCCTTCCCCCTAAAGTAAGTTCCATTCACATTTGTGATTTATGAGGCTTCTCCTTCACCATCCCTCATTTGCTTTGAGTCACTGAGTGACTGGCTCAGGTAGATGGATGAGACATTTTTAAGATCCCAGATAGAAACTCCCATGTCTGGAAATCCAGGAATGTTGTGAATGTAGTGAAGAGAGACCTTCACCAAGAATGGCACTCCTTTCTGCTGATAACACAGAGGATAAAAGAAATAGATGTACGCCACTATTTAAACATAGGTGTCCTTTTCTGGAAAACTTTTTGAAGACTCTAACTAGAAATTTAGCCTTTGATTTTTAAGTCATGAGTGACTACACCTCCCCCGTTGATCTCCTCCCTGCAGGTCATGCAGATAAAGAAAGTTTTCTCTTGTACCTCTCTTCAAGCTAAAACAAATAACACTTTCAGTCACCTCTTGCACAAAAGCTATTCTGCACCCTTGATCTATTTTTGTCCTTCTCTGTATACTTTATTCTCTTTTTGGGTATCACATAGCACACAAAATCCTTAAGGAATGATGTGCTGAGGATCTATACATTGCCACAAGTTTAGTTTATTGTGTTTCCTGTTTTGGTGGGTTTTAAAATAATTTGATCTGCTTCTTACCTCAGCTGAGTGGCTGTTTTCATACAACCACCTATTGCAGCTTTTACTGAAACATTCCTACTCACTAGGAGTTAGAGTTGCACATGGATGATGAAATCCCATAGGGGACACAGCCATACTGGTCAGGGGGATATGGCAGTCTAAAGCAACAACTCTCTGAGCTCAGGAACCAGCAGAGCATCCCAACCTGACCTGTCACCTCAACACCTGGATGTGCACGCAGTTCTTACAATCTGACACCACCTCCACCAGCAAAGGACAGGGCAGGACTTCATCCTTTAGGCAGGCAACAGGCAAACATCAGCCTGGCCATAATTTGTGTTTATGTATGTATAAATATGTATGTTTATATAGGTACATATATAGGGAGATTTTTAATAAAGTCACTTTGAACTTTATTTTTAGGCCAGCTGAAAGCCACAGATGAAGAGGCCTGCCTTTTGGCAGGGCTCCAGCTGTGCACATTTTCAGCATCTGGAATGCTAATGAGGCCAGCTCTATTTAAATGAGTTCCTTAGCACTGCTTGTGCCAGCTTCCCAAAACAGCAGCCAAAGAGCACTTAGCATAATGTGCTCCATAAAAGATGAAAGAATGGCTCAAAAACCTGTTTAAGCCTTGAGTGAACCTCCTTTCTCCAACTAAAGTCAGTTTTTTTGACAAGGTCAAAGCTATTTCTCATGTTCGTTTCCCTTGGACCTATTGGAGTCTATCAAAACACATTGGACAGGCTCATATCAGCTCTGATGCTCCACATGCAACTGCTTAGACTGGAAAACTGCTCCCTTTAAAGACTGCCCAGCACACAGCCACCTCTGGGTTCCTCATCCCCACTTTCCCACATCACTAAGGAGAAATCACTTTCAACCAGGGCAGCAGCAGGAATTTGCCCTGCCTGGGCATGCACCGAGTATTTGGAAGCTTCATCATCGCCGTACAGTGTAAAGCCTGGGGCCCAGCTTCCACAG
Source organism: Cettia cetti (assembly GCA_013401135.1). NCBI lineage: Eukaryota > Metazoa > Chordata > Aves > Passeriformes > Sylviidae > Cettia > Cettia cetti. The sequence continues at coordinate 35,049 of VZUI01093001.1, read as the reverse complement.
GTCACCTTCTGCCTTTATAGTTCTGAACAAGCCATGTTACCCCCAAGATATGAAAATCTTCCAGGTACAAATTAATCTACTTCCCTCCTCTGTATATCTGATACCTTTGACAACCTTGTTTTGGTTCAGGTTTATGTCAAGACCTGGCACGGTGCAATATTTTTTATGTACAGACAAATGGACCAAGATTTTCTCAAATATGGCAGCCTAAGATAGGCCAAGTGCATTTGCTGTAATAGAACTCCAAAAAGGAGGCAGGAAAAGGTTCTCTCTTTTCTACCCCCACAGAGAAAATCAGTTTTCTTCCAGTAAGACACAGCCAAACTCAAGGCCATTTTACTAATGCCCTCCCAAACTCCATTTCCAATCAAGCTGACAGGAATTCATGGAGCTTCACGCCAGCACCAAGACAGCCATCAAACATGATAAGTATTAACATTTTATATGAAATCTAAAAAATTAGCTCTGTCTAGACAGGAAAGGATGAGTAATCAAGCTTGCCAATCAATCCAGCTGCATAGGTTTGCAAGGATATTTGTTTCAGTCAGCATTTCACTTCACACTGGCAAGTTCCACTTTCTGCTGATGCTCCTAATATACTCCAGTTCAATTTTCTAACCCCAGCTCAGGAGGTCTCCAATGAGAACTGTCCCTTTACTTCCAACTGGCCATGCCTTCCAGCTTTGTGCAGCTCCTGGTTCTCCTGGCCTAGAGAACAGAGAAAACCTTTTCTTATATAATTAAGATCCAGTCTGGTGAGTTACCCTAATACAGGAGTCATCTCAGTCAAGTCAGCAGGGCAGTCAGTGGCAATCCCATATTCTGCACATGGGACATGTGAGATCAGCCACTCCACCCGGTGCCATCAGCTGCTCTTCTTTGTGGTGTCACCTGATTTTTCAAAACTCAGCAGAAAGTATTAATAGTCTCTGGAGGAGAGGGGAACCTCAGCCTTCAAAAAGTTTATGAGAATATCCTGAGTTTGTTTAATCATGAGATTTTGATCTTTCCTTTGCTTTCCAGTAGAAGAGTGAAAGGTTTTCAAAGGCTGTTCAAGCCTTGATATAATTGGTGACTTTGGGAATTTTAGGAGAGCTTAGGACTAACTACTGCTCTCAAGACACTATGCAGAAGAGGTTTCAACCCATGGGGCCCTGTTTGTCATTAGCTGCTTACAGATTCACCCATCTATTACCCTGAACTTGGGAGTGACCCCGTTTATGGCCATTCCTGTTGGCTCCCTGCAGACACATCCAGGGACATTGCTCTGAAAGGAGGAGATCATGTTTCCAAGACTGCTAAGAGAGTTCCCTACATGAAAAAACCACTTCCAAGAGCTTTGGTTCCCATAAGGGCACAGGCTTGGAGTGAGTAGCCAGTTTGAAGGACTGCTTAAAAAGACCATTGGATTTTTTTTTTTTTTTTTTTTTTTTTTTTTTTTTTTTTTTTTTTTTTTTTTTTTTTTTTTTGCATATGAGTATGTTGTAGAAGAGTACACTATGTTGTGGAAGTGCTTCAGAATTTTTCTTCTATTATTTGTGGGACATGAGTATTCAGTATCTTCAGATACTGGACAACAGCCCAAATTCCCGAAGTTTCACTACAACAGAGCCTTTGTCTGAGATCTCATCCCAAAGTTTATTATCAAGTGCTTGGTGCAGTCACTCCGAGGTGTCAGTCACTCAGCCAGGGCACACACACAACTCAATGGCAGAGGGAACTGTTTACATCTCCTTCCCCTCTCACCTCCAGCCTGCCTCAGGAGAACCAAGAACAGCCACAAACAAATTCACATTTGCCAATCCACCTGTGGGTGGGCTTCAGCACAACACATGATATTTCATTTGCTCATGTCAATGGTGGAAAACTACATGTTTGTGTAGAAAGCAAGCAGCCAATAATCCATATTCTCCTTTGGATGAGTTCAACTTGTTAGAAGGGGGCTTTTGGCTCTGATAAGCAGAGGAAATGAAAAAGCCCAGCTTGGCCTTTATCTGAAATTTGCTTGTCTCAGTCTGTGGTAGGTTTGAAACTTGTGAGTTTTTTGGATAGCACAGTGGTTGGCTTCTGCAGCCATGGCAGGTTTAGGCTCAGCCTGAGTGGGATTCAAGATGAGAAGAGCTGATAGAAATGAATGGTCAGATAAAAAGCTTTCTCTGGAGAGTTTCCAATACTGCCACCTATGCAAACTTAGCTCTGGCACAAAATCTGGAGAAATAGTTGGCTTGGATTTGTTGTGTTTCCCTTGTACTATGAGAAGCCTGTAACCATAGGCAGTATTATTATCACCTCTGCTTTAAATGTAATACCTAGCCCAGCTTAGTTTTGTCTACAGTGATAAATGCCAGCTCAAAATGTACATTTATACACCAAATTTCGTCATAGAATCATGGAATGGTTTGGGTTGGAAGGAACCTTAAAGCCCATCCAGTTCCACCCCCTGCCATGGGCAGGGACACCTTCCACTATCCCAGGTTGCTCCAAGCCCTATCCAACCTGGCCTTGGACACTTCCAGGGATCCAGGAGCAGCCACAGCTCCTCTGGGCACCCTGTGCCAGTGCAAGGAGAAAGTTGGATGTGAAGGATCCTGTGCCATTTGTTTCTTTAGGACACAAGCTGTATTAATAGAAAAGAGCAATTTTCAAGGTAACTTAAAAGGGTGAAAGGGCTTCCTTTGGGAATAGGACATGTGGCTCTCCAGGCTGTTGAACACATCATGCATCTTCTTTTCCCATGGAAACAGCAACAGAACAGGTAGTCATATGAATAAATCCATGAATGACTGCTGTCTGCATGACAGCATGGATGAACATGAAATTTTAAAATAACAAAGTGTTCAAACACAGCATTGGAGAACAAAGTCACTGTGCTGCCACTAGTGACCCACCACTGTGGCCTGAAAATGGGCCAGGGAGGGAAGAACATGAAGCCATCCTCCCCCTAACACTGCAGATAAATACAATCAGTACTATTTAGACACTAGCATGAGAACTATGGAAAATAAAAGATGCCTAGAAGAGAGGCACCATTTCCAGCTCTTAAACAGCACATTTCAAAAGTGTATTTAAAACAGACATTTCCTATCCACACAAATCTAGCTCTGGAGTTAGATGAGTGTGGGACATGGGAAATTGGAGGATTTCAATTCAGACACATATTTAAGTGGATTTTGAGGCTTTTGAAGAAGACTATATTTCAGGCTGATTTGATTTGTATTAATATTCATTTGATTTATATTGATATAAATCAGATACTATTTCCACAAAGAGGTTTGATTCAAAAGTTTAAATGTGAAAAACTGAACTCCAGCTTAGACTACCAGCTCTTTTCATGGCACTGGCAGCACAAAAGGAATCTTTTCAGCAATCTTCCCCAAAATCATGCAGAAAAGCTTCATACATCATTAAGCCTCAAAAGGTTCTTGGTTTCAACATGTGCATGACAGTAAAACATTGATGATTTTTTACCAGGAATTTCAATGCCCCACGAAAAGACACCATAGACATGATAAAAGATCATAAAATTCTCCCATCACCTTTCCAACAGCACAGTTATAGCCAACATTCTCATCTGTACTGGGTTTGCATGTGCAGAACAAGACTCACTGAGTAGGTTCTGGTGACTTGTGCAGAAGTGTTAACACAGCAGCCCCTGGTTTGTGGAGAAAGCAGCCAAAACACACCAGTAAATTCTTTGTTAAGGTTTTATTAAAAAATACCAAGCCTTGCTGAATAATAAAAGAATACTAATGATTAATAGAAAAAGTGACCACAAATTAATGATTAGACAGGCAATTAAATCAACTACAAAATGGATCTGGTTCTAGATAAATCAAGTTATTTATCCATGCTTGAAAAGACCTAATAGAATAAGCTTCTGGAGGTCAGCAGTTGGATCACCATGATTTCTTTTACACCAGCTGGCTAAAAGTTTTATATGAGAAAGCACCATTTGATTTCAGACTCTAGGTCTCATTTCTTTTACACTGAATTAGGTCAGTGGCAAACATCTAAACACTCTAAAGGCTCTTGGGCATGTGATCAAGTTTGGAGGTACTCTAGGCACACTAAGATGCAGACTGACACTGACTAAAAACTGGGTTTTTTTTTTTTAACTCTTAGTGTAAGTATGGTCAATTTTTTTAAAGCACCTCAGAGACTTGGAGGATTAAGTGATTTGTATTACCTTCAATGTATTTTAGTCTCTCTCTGAAGATGTATAAAGAACAGAACACTTAGTTTAGCTCACTTATTTTCACTTTTCTTCCAAACGATTATTTTTGGATTCCCCATCTGAGCTAGCTTAAACTTCAGGGAATATTAGCCACAATTGTAGCTAAAAACTTAGAATAAGTATGGTGTTGCATCCTTCCCTAAATCAGGACAAACACAAGGTTTAAAAAAATGAGCAATTCCTGGCTAATGAGACCTGGTCACTACCCATACCTTCGAGCATTCCTAGTACGTTATAGCAGATACACACAATGACTGAAAATAATATTTGCAAAATACAAAAGGAAACCAAGATTATTTCAGCTTCCTGGTTCCTGTTTCACTCTCCAGTAGGAGATGGTTATTCATGTGAGTTGCTGGTCATCAGGATTCATGGACATTTTACAGCTTCTTAGTCTGTAAAAAGCTCAACGAGATATGAAACAGGTCAAGGATTTATCAACTGCTTACAGGGTAACTGTTCATCAACCTCTCAACTTCACACCCTCTTTATATATACTATACATATATTTGTATTTGGCTTGCAGCAAAATAGGTCATATTTAGTAAAAAGCCTATTCTGAGACAGTTTTGCCAAGTCAGTCATTGCACAGATTTCCACTCAAGCTGTAGTTCCCACACTGCTGTTCACTTGGAACAGGGACTCAGTGAGGGGACAACTGTGCTGCATGATGTAGATGGTGACCCCTGTATTCACCCCCCGAGGTTTTAGAATGTTCAGCTGGATGGGAGGAGAGAAGCAGCCCCACACTCCTGGCACTTTCCAGGCAGAGACATGAGGGGTACAAAACCCACACTGAAACTCCTTCAACTCCATTAAAATTGTTGTTAGATGATGTTAAAGGGCAAGGCTGACTCCAGCCCTGTGCACCACCAGAATAATACTGTGTAGAAACCTCCCAAGGTGCTTTGACATCTTCTGCAGGTTTTGGTGCCCCTTGTCTTTCTTTCAAGGCTGAGCCCTGCAGTGTGGCTCAGGCAGGGTGTGGGTGGCAGAGATTCTCCCCTTGGACTCACACAAACAGAGCCACATCCCTGCAGCACAGGGAGGAAACGTCTGGAGCCTCCAGGCTGAGATGGGGCATTTCAGCACTACCACTGCAGATGAGGCATTCACAGCAGTCAACTACTGAGCCTGTGTATTTAAGGACTCAGTAAATAACTACTCAAGGTTGGTTTTTTCAAACATACCAATGGTATTTTCATCAAAAGACCCTTTTTACAGAAATAGACGAAGGAGAAAAAGAATATTTGTTCAGAGTGTGTTTCAGGAAGCGTCGCTGGCTGGTGTTTTATGGTAAATGATTACGGTGTCCTGGGACAAACAGACCTGGCGGGCCAGACTTACTCCTGTCCTTGAACTGGGACAGATGTAGGAGGAATAGCCTGTGCCTTGTCTGCTCAGTGCCTGCTGAAGGAGAAAGGATTTTTCCATCCAGTCTGCTTGAGAATAGCACTTTGCCCAGAGTCACTAGAGCACAAGATTTTTCCCCCTCATTGTGACTCTCTCTTTGCTATCTCTTAGTGAACATTCCCAAAGAGGAAGTGATGGGTTCACCCTCACACCCTCCAGAACTTCTGAGCTAATGGGTCACACAAATATTCAGCTCCTCTTTTGAAAGAAAAGCTGCAGGCACATCTGTGCCTGGTATTCAGTTACATGTTCTAGGCCCCAGCAGAGGGACCTCTTAACAATATAGCCAAGAAAAGTTTTGGAAAAAGGAGAATAAAGTTGTTCTAAGGAGTAGACCATAACCTTTCTTCTCATCAACAGAAGGGTCTTCCCTACTTACTTTTTCTATCTTCAGGCAGGAATTTTAGGTGGTCTCTCTTTTAGGAGCACTTAGGAAATAGCCCTCAAGCTCTGCAGTCAGCTGCTCTTAAGTCTGCCTACAACATCAGATGCTGGGAAACAGCAGGAAAGGATGGATCCAGTTGGACTAACACTCTGAAAGCTGTTTCCACCAGGACCTTTCTCACAATTGCTCAGCCAGCCTGGAATAATATTACTCTGACATGACTCATGTGATGGCACAGAGTCAGTAAGGCTGGGGCCTTTTCTACAGGGATACAAGGCCATGCAGTGCCTCTGTTTAAAGCACAGAGAGATGCCACCACTGTTCCATGTCCAGTGGGCAAGCGGAGACTCTCTGCCAGTTGTGGGAAAAGGGGCACTTGAACCAGCCAGCAACTCACTCTGTTCTCAGGAAGGCACACAGTCAGCCAGCCTGACACTTGCAGCAAGGTCTGGAAGCTGCAGTAATGCAAGGAATCCTCCACATACATATTCTTGGTTGATGCCAACAGCCGAATTTTGAGCTGTGTGTTAGGATTGGAGACCAGACTCCTGCATTGTAACTCCCTGTATAAAACAGGGGCTGCAAGAAGTCAGACACCCACAGAAATGTGCATGCCCTGGAGCTCAACAGGCTGCTTGTGACCCATCCATTTTGGAGGTTTAACCTCTTGCAGTTCCCTCTGTCACTCCAAGGGCAGAGGCACTCTCTCCGTGTGACTCAGCCCAAGCAGGTCACCTCATTCAGTGACAAGCACCTCATCCTCTAACAAGGCACAGAAGTTCCACTGGGGACTAATAAAGAGCACTAGTCTAAGGAAAAGGCGATAACATGGGCCTGGCATACTGGTTTGGCTCATCTCACTTACCAGAGTGCTTGGTGAGTTACACAACTTTACTATGAAGGACCACAAGTGTTTATACTCAACAGGTTTCCCAGCACTGGCAGTTAGAGCATGGCAAGGCTCCTTTGCTCTACAAGTGTCCAACAGCAGCAAATAATCACGCAAGACCTTCCCAGATGACTTTTTAAGGCAGATTTGGACAAAGATCCCTCCAAATTATCCATAATAGATTGTTACTTTTCCAAGAAGTGTCCTGAAATCACTTATACCAGTAAGAAAAAAACCCATGAAGGAGTGGGCATCACATTTCAGCCTACTCATTCCATGATGGGATCTTTATAATTTATGTACAAGTCTCTCATAGCTGAGCTGAAGCCAGCTACTGCACAGGGAGCACCTGCCCACAAGCCAGGTTTAAATCTGAACTAAATCTAAGTGGTAAACCAACTAGTCTATTTGGTCCTAGGATACATAAGAAGCTGGGTTGTGCACTCAGGAGTTGCAGGGGGAAGAGAAATGTTCAGATGGCAAACAAGAACCAAGAGATCCTTAAATCCAGATTTTCTGAGGATAGAAGTTACTACTGACTGTTTCGTGCACTATACAACACAAAGCCTTCACTCCCATGTTACACTTTGCCATGTGGTTCTTGCATTTACAAACTGCCCTGAATTAACACACAAAATGGGGTCAGGGTTTCCCTGGGAAACAATGCAAATCTGCTCAGAAAAGCATATCTGGGAAACGTAGACAAACACTGGGCCAAAATCTCTGCTGGCCCAACTCCACTGAAATCAGAGCAGCAGCAGATAATTCAGCCATACATTCTTAGAGCGTCACTGCTCAAAAATCTCTCCCAGATGGGAACAAAGAAACAAACAAGAGATATTCTCATTAAGAAGAAATTAGAGAAATTTATTTAATCAGAGATAGAAACATTCAACTCCTACCTCTCACTATATCAGGACTTTCCCAAATGACCATCCCTTGACACAACAAAACCTCTGAACTTCAGAAAAACTAGGAAAGAGAAACAAATAGAAAGGAAAGGGAGGTGCTGTTAAGGGGAAAACAATACATTGTTTTCCTCAAAGCTAATATTCCTTTTTAGGAGACCAAATTGATCACTGTTTCACTCAACTTAGCAAACACCAGATCTACAAAAAAGGATTTTAAAAGCCAGTAGAAATTGCTTAATATACCCAAATTAGCATAACTGCAAGGAACAAAACACTTTAAAATTAGTGCTGCCAATTAGAACACCACAATCTTTCAGTCAAAGGGCAACAAATGACCACATCAGTCCTGCTAATCTTTCTGATCCCATCAAAAAGGGGGACTTCATTTCATCTCACCTGCCCCAGCAGCTCCCCTCCTTCCAGAGAAGGTGGTGTCACTCACAGGAAGGGAAGCAGGACATTCCTGGCCCCACCATGAGTGTTTGTAAGAGTTGGCTCATGCCTCACATGAGTGGTACCACAGCTTTGTGACTGATTTACACTTCTGTCATTAAGTCACAATTCACCTCAAGGAGAAAGTGCATAATATCCAACCAGGTAAAATTTCCCCAAGACCTGTAAACTATTCACATACCTGCCAAGTCCACTGGAGTAAATGCTCACAGCATCTAGGGGAAACCAACCTGCCCCTTACCTCATGAAAATGTAGGGATGAAAACAAAAAATATTCCTGCACCCTCTGCCTTCTCTGTCCACACTGGGCTCATCTACTCCCAAACCTGAGTCCACAGAACATCCAGCACTCTGACAGCATTCTCCACATTAAAGGAAGCTAACTCCCTGCCACTGGTGCATGCCAAACATGCCAGTAGCAACAAGAATTAGGATGTTTTAGCAGGTTTGAAATGACCAAAAGATATGTTGAAGTTGTTAATTTTATGTTTGCTGTATCACCAACATCTGGAATACTCTCTCCTGTGGAGCAATCCACCAGAAGTGCTCAAACTGTGCTTTACTCCCATTTCAACAGGGTCATCCTTGCACTTTGTGAGACATTTAAGGGATCTGAGTGTATATCTGAGGCTTGAGGTGTCCCTAGGTATCTCGGATTCCAAGCTGCACAATGGCTTCTGGCTGCAGCCATCTGCAGTGCTGCAGCCTCAAGGTTTTGCTGGAAGACCCATGGATTTTGACACCTCATTCTTCAAATGAGGGATATCTTTCAAAGCAAAGGGCTCCAGACACAGATGGAACTGGAAACAGAATGTCATCACAGGGAAGAGATGTAGGCTGAGAATATCCAGCCAAAAGGTTTGAGCTCATTTCAACCTAAATTCTGAATAATCCTTCAGTGCCTTTCAAAGCTTTTACAATAGCAACGTTTTTGGTACTGGTTGGGTTTTGGTTATTTTGTTTTTTCAGTGCCTGAATACAGTTCCAGTTATAGTATTACAGCCCTAAAAATCTCCCTTCAAGATACCACTAAGTGATTTCTCAAAAAAAAAAAAAAAAAAAAAAGCTGGCCTCTAAAAAGAAAGAACAAAACCCCAGAGGTTTTCATCAGCTATGGTGGTACCTAGCACTGCAACAGAGGGGGGCATTTGCCTTTATGTAGTTCCTAACAAGCACCAGGGCAACTTTTCCTTCCCCCTCTGTAAGTGATGGGACACATTTCCCTTTCTTCCCTTTTGGGCACAGAATTGCTGCCAAAGAAATTGATCACCAGAGTCTCACAGTGGTGATCAAGTTTATAGATAAAGTGATGGTGGAACTTGAATGGTTTCAAACACCTGCTATTCACTGTGTATTATTCTCCACCTTCTGATTTAATGAGCATTTGTGACAGCTCAATCAGCTCCTAAGGAGGCACTTGCTGTGGCGCTCAGTTTTTGCAACAGCTCTTGTGAGGCAGCAAAGCAGCTGGACATGGAAAAATATCCACTTGTCAGTCCTTGCATTTCTCAAGTGTTATGTGAGGCTTCATTATAAACCTTGGAGGTAATGAGAATTAGAGGTTTGATTAATTTGTCAAATATGAGCTACATGAGCAGTTCACACATTCTCTCTTCAAAATTATCCTTAAGTTCTTATTTTTCTATCAAGAAATATTTGGGAATGACAATTTGGGCAATCTCTTCTGCTGGAACTATGAGCTAAAAAAAAGTTTCATTTGTATCTAAGATGAAAGAAAGAGGTATTAAAATAAACCAAATATTAATAAGGGTTTAAGATTTTTACTGCATACGCTTGCTCTCATCCCAGTTGTGGAAACAACAACTTGCCTCTTCTAGCAAGCAGTGAAATTCCAGCAACAGAAGCTAAAGGAAGTGGATGAATTCAGCTAAGCCCTGACTCCCCAAAGATGGTTTTGCTCCATATCTGCCTGGAGTTCTCAAGGAAGTCTCTGACCCCACAACACTCCACAGTATATCCAATAGCTTCCTTTCCCATTTTAAAGAGGGAGCACTCATATTTGGACATAGGTTAAGCTATATGTGAGATTAAATTCCTCAATTCAGTGTTAAGCTATCTGATGGCACTATTATGTATTTTTTTTCAATTCAAAATACTGCCTGCATCCTCCACAACATGAGAAAATTACTTTCACCTGCTATAGCATCTTTTACCTCTGAGGAGCAGCCTTCTATTTAAAATAAAGGTAAAACTGAGCACTAAATAGATTTATTCTCTTACTGTTCTCTTGGATAACTGGGCCTTTTTAGAATTTTGTTGGTTGGTTTTGTTGTTACACAAGGTACACCCACTCTGGAGAGATGTGTCAGGAAGTTTCACCCTGCTGAAGTCCTTTATTCTGACATTTGAACTGGAGACATCAAGATCTCCCAAGTAAGTTTTATTCCAAATCCATCTTACCTAGCAATCGAAGTCTGGAGGTTTTAGCTGTTTGTCTGCCTTTTCCTGAAAAAGTTGAATTCATCTCCAAAACTGAAAAATAAGGAGAGCTAAAATCCCAAGCTCATCTTTAGGTTGAGACTGCAGTCTGTGACATTTGACATTACTAAGAACAGTCAAGCTGAACTCCAACCTCTCAGCCATATCTTTTCACAATTGAAATCAAAAGCATTGAGAGCTGATGCCAGCCTGGAAACTTCTCCCAAAAAATGATGTGGTTTCAGAGACTCTAGCTCTGTCCTTAAAGTATTTTATTTTTTTTTTTCCTATTGATTACTTTGTTTGTCACAGATGAAGCCACTTCACATCTTGGGCACTCTGCAGCTGGGTTTTTTTGGGTTTTTTGTTGATAATTCTTAACCCCAGGGCTTTGCAAGCAGACGGGTAGAAAGAAACATGCTCCTGACAGCCAGATGAGATCATCCTATGTCATGTGTGATCTCTCATCCTCCCAGATTCAGACAATACCCTACAGACTTTGAATGTACCCATGTTATGCAAGTGTGTATCACAAGAGTTCTCAGAAATGGGGGAATCTGGAACATCTCCTCTTTTCTTGCACTTAGACTGTTGGTATCTCGTTGAAAAAAGAAATTGTGAGGAGAGACGTGCTGCTCTGCAAGACAAGGGAATAGGAAACAGCTGCATGGTATCCCTGCAAGTCCAAACACTTAGGAACAGCTTCACCCACAGAAAGCAAGCCATGGCTGTCACTGCAGCTAGAGATGCCCAAGGCAGAGCTGCCAGATCGGTGCAAAGTCTCTGCCATCCTCAGCCTGTTTTATCAACACCTGGAACAATTTGCTGTCAAATCCTGACTCCCGTTGCCATGGTGTGGAGGGGTACAACCCAGCAGTGCTACTTTTCCATGCCCCAGGCAGCAGAGCTGAGCTGTTCAGCCCACCCAGCCACTGCCACAGCTTTCTCTGCATGAAGTACAGCTCAGCAGCCACTCTGACAGCCTCTACTGAAAAGGAATGCTAATTTCCTCCTTAATTCAGAGTTCAGCATCACACAGGGATTTATTGGTACAGAAGTGCTGTAAATAAAGTCTACAGGCTCCAAATATGGCATAATTTGTCTACCATGAGTGCTACAGAAAAAGGAGTCTTGTCTGTAATATACTAATTAAATATATATGAACACCACAAATATTAATACAAGAAGTGTAGTGCAGGAGAGGATTTGGAGCCAGCACAGCTGAGAGTGCAGGAGCACAGGGAAATAACCAGTAGATATCCCAGGGGTGTAGGTCCATCAAACCATCCCTCTTGAAGTTTGATTAGTTAGCTATTAGTTAGGTGGGTGCTGGTTTGGGCATACCCATACCAGTGAGCACAGGATGGAACTGACCTTCGTATTTAAGAGAAGCCAAGTGTTTTTAAGAGCATTCAAAAAATACCAAAGGCAGATGGGCATCCAGCATGAAACACTTCTACTGTCCCCAGGTATGCACAGAAGCATCTTCATGCCTGATTAGCCTGGAAATCTAAAAAATCTGATCTTCAGCTCTTCCACAGCTTGGACCATTTACAAAAGCTCTCCCTAGTGGGGAACTCCCAGGTATCCTCTGAGCAGGAGGTTACAGTTTACAGCTAAGTTGCTCCACATATGTTGAGTAATATTCAAAATTCACATTTAAAGAGTGATCAGATATCAGCCATTTGATTTTTTGGATAATTATACAGAGTTTTAGAACAGAGCTTTCTTTTATGATTTAGCACCTGATAAAAGAGACAGTGTAAAATATCTAAAGAGAAACATTTGGACATTGGGAAAGAAAAACAAGAAGCTTAGAACAGGACAAGGATGGCTTTCTACAGAAAACCCAAGTGTTCAGGAGAAACACTGGCTGGCAGAAAGCAAGGAGAAATGTGTGGAACAGCTGAAACTACGTGTGGATTTACCAGTCTCCTAAGATCATCCCTACTGGAAATTCACTGCTCATCTGCAAGAACAAGGGATTATTTGACCATAGCTGGATAGAAATCAAAAGCCTCAGGAACATGGTCTAAAAAGCAAGAAAACATCATTCTTGATCTTTTCCTATTTTGCTCCTTACATAACAACAGTAGGGAGACTGGACCCACTGTGTCTTTGGGCTTCTTATGGAATATATGGACCATTCTGCAAGTGTTTGGAGCTGGGGAAATGCCTGCAACAGCTGGAATCATATTTAATGACAAGGTATGGAAGGAACACCCTGATCTATGAAACAAAGAAGAGAAACAGCACAAGGTCTCAGACAAGGTCACTCCAAAGCTTGTAAGTCACAAAAAAAGGGAAGATCTCAGGAGAGATGCCCAGGTCAAGGTGCAGCCCTGGAAGCAGCAGGGTGGCAGGAGCTGGCTGCATTTGAAAGGCAGGTCTAGGAGAGGCTGGAAGGGGTGTGGGGTTTGCCTTCCATCAGCAACTTTCTCACAGCTGCACAGGAAAAGAGGAAAACACCAAAATTTCACTCAAAATGTCTCTAGCTCTTAATGAGGATCATGCTTTTTTCCAACAAAGACAATCAGAATTTATGTACTTTTCTTCATACCAAAGCAATAGTACAAGGCTTTACATAAGTGTTTAGATAAATGTTTGTTAATCTTACAGTCATAAGTGATGACTAAACCCAGATGAAAAGTTTTGGCAGACAGCAGCAGCCAGGCTTGAAGGAATGTTTTACCAAAAGACAATAATAAGCATTTCTGTTTGCTTTAGTTCAGTGGATAAGGCATCTAGGGATATTTGAAATCTTTATTCAGATCCCTGCTCTACTTTGCTGTGCCCAACACGCTGGGCCCATCTACAGGATTGTCAATTCTAATATAGATCTTGTCAGCCTCTAAAGCAGAACCTTAACTGAGGTGGTTTGGGATAAGTTTTTCATCATAATAGGTATGTTAATGGTGAAGTTTTGTGTTACGGAGGCCTTGCTCAAAAAATATAGTTTATCCCTCAGAAGAGAAAAAGTCTCCATATTGATGATCACCCAGGAGCTAGAAAATAATTCTGTGCAAATTGTAAATCATCTCACCCAAGGAATCAGATTATCTTCTTGCTCATGCAAATAGATACCCCTTTTTCAATTTAAATAATTGGTTAAAAGTAGAAAATTATGGATATTTGACACATAAGAAGTAAGGAGAATGGCTGAGACCTGCATGGTTATGGTTGCTGTGCCATAGTGCAGCAAGTCAGGACAGCTATTTTAATTTCTATTTTCCCAAAATGTTCTTTTCTGGCAGGAAATCAATGATTTTCAGAAGTGAAAAGCTGAAAAACAGTTCTTCAAATGTTTCATTTTAGTTACAAAACTGCATTGTACCTGATCTGAACAAAAACCAGGTGAACCCTAATTCCTGATTTGTAATGCATATTGTCATAAGGATTTACTGCTGTTGTACATAATTTTTACAACGATTTTACAGCATTTTCTTGAAGATGCCCCCTCAGACCAAGTTTTCAGGGTTTCATGCTTTTAAGGCTTTTGTTTTTTAGAAGTATAGGAATTTCAAAGCAGCAGGTACTTCCACATGAAAAGCCCTCACTGTTGACTGCCAAGATCTAACACTGAATCACATAAACCCCAGATAAAACTATGGATAACACAACATTCCCTCCAAGCCCTTACCACTGTCTAGTTGAAAAACCACAGCTTGCAGAGTAACTAAAGCCCGTGGGGTGGGTATCTTATTTTAAGTCTGAAACGCTCAATAAAAAAAACCAACAAACCCTTTTACTTATATTCATTTATAATGACATTGATCAGACCAGCACTGGGGATATGTATAAATTCCACATTGTCATAGGTAAAATGGCATCCAAGATCAGATAATAAAACCTGGGATATGGTTTTGAACATAGAAAGTTGATTTAAAGCTGCACCACTCCACAGCCACACCATTTTCTGCGGCACATATTAAATTCTACAAACTCAATTTGTCATTGTCTGAAAGTGCATGCTCTTAATTATGCTGCTGTTCAAAAAATCTTATTAGTGCTTTGTGAAAAGTGTGGATTGCAAATGGAAAAATTAAGTGAAAGAGACATTAAATGTAGGACCCAATAAAAGGTGTTCTCATGAATAGTTAAACTGAACTGTATTTAGTTTGCTTTTCTGTTTGTGTGTTTTTCTCTTAGCAACAAGGGTAAAAACAGCCTTTTAACCATAAGAAACTGTAACTGTAGGAACATAAAAATTGACATAGAAAATAGGATATCTGAAAGTACCTACAGCAAATCACTTACACTGTTTAGGTTACAAATTGAAGATATTCCTCTAACTTTGAAGGAACGCAGATTTGTGTAACTACAAACAAACATCTAGAATTTGTATTTTATACAAAGACACTCTTCCCAAAAAGCTTTACATGTGGAACCCATTCAAATCCTAGGAAAACCCTGAAGACTCTTATTCAGAACTATTTCCAACTCAGTGAGATTATTCATTTATTTAAAATTAGTCACCAGTTTATGTATTTGCAGAAGTGAGTGTGCATGAAAGATTCCTTCTATCCCACTGAAATGCAGACATCTCTGCAGCAAGACAAAGCTGTTCATCAGCTCTACACCACAGAAGAAATAAAGCCATCAGCTTCAAGGGAGGCAGAACACAACAGCCCAAGTTAAAACTTCACCAGGACTAGACTTTACATCGTTTCCGCAGGCAAAAAGCACAACACAAACTATTAGCAATATGTTCACAAGTCAAAACTTTGCCTCTGCATCTCAGAGGTGGTTTATCTTAATTTAGCAAACCCCAGAGGAGAGTGCCACTGATTTGAGTGCTATTAGCATCACCTGCATGGGATGAGATATTGCACAGCAAAGCTTGGAGGGGAACATGCCCAAACATTTCCCAACCCAGAGGCTGCAGAATTTCTGAGTAACTAGAGGAGGTAAGTTTTACTAAAGTATTAGCATACAGCTGACAGAAAAAAAATACCCCTCTGAACCTGTTATCATCCTGTAAATCTCAGGCTGGGAATTACTGCCACGGCCTGTTAGGCAGGTCTCACACAGCCTTAAAGTCTCCCTAACACCTCACCACAGACTGGTGTAATGAGAAGTTCCAAGCCAGTCCTGGGCTCTGCTTTCCACTAACAATACTCCAAACAAATATTTGTTGTCAGTAAACCACCAAGGAAAACATGCACACCTTTGGACCTTCCAGCATGGCTTGGAAATGAATGAGCTGTGAATTGGCAGCACACCTTCTCCATCCTTGAGGTTGGAATAATGCCAGTAAACCACAACAGCAAAGTGCAAAACAGGGTTTTAACAAGAGGCTTCCCAGAGCATGGAGAATTCCAGCAAATTCCTTTTTCTTAATCTCCATTACTGTATAACCAGCTGCTGTTTGTGAGCTTTCTGAGGAAGGTCTTATCAGGTGGGGGAAATCAAGGGTCAGAAAAAGAGCTGGGCACTGCTTAAGCCTCTCCCAGGTTTTCTTTCCTCCAGCACCATGCTAATCTCAGGCTGAACATTGCCCACAGGTAAAAGCCAAGCCCCCCTGCAGTTAGGAGAACAAAAAGGCAAAGAAGATTATGATCTTGAATCGAGATGGGGAAAGCAGGTAGAATATGGCTTGAGGGGTCAGTATGGCTTTAGCAGGACTGGTCATATGATCTAGGCGACAGCAGGGATGGAGTTGTCCCTCTCCTTTTTGCTGCATGAACTTCAGAAGGCTCTGGGAACCTTGCAGCATCACCAGGACTGGAGCTGCTCTTAAAAACCTCGACTGAGCAACACTTAAGGCTGTGTACACCCAGCATTAAGCAAGTTCTCCAGCATTTAGGACACACCTGCAGGAGCTGTTTGTAGAGCCAGAAGAGATCAGCAGGTGCACCTGTACTGTCCCTGCTCCTGGGTAGCATCTTATCAACAAAGCACTTTTTTTACAGGATTTGTGAAACTTCCTCCCACAGCCTATGGCAGCTTTGTCTAAACAGTTCTGCACACTGAGATATACTATCAGTCTTGGAGGAGATACATTACCATAGAAATGTGTTTCCTTTTAGTAAACTCAGTGTCTCTTGTCCAATTTCAGAGTGAAAATGGCTGCTTTCATTCTGGATTTTCAGTTTGACTCCAGCCCACAATTTTGTAGATTTGAGCTGTACATGCTTATTGGAAGTTGGCATGGTCTGAAGGACTGGTGTGCCTCCAAGTTTGGGAAATAACCATGCTCACTGCATCCTGCCACATCCAGGGGACCTTGGAGCCAAGTCTCACCAGCCCCTCTAAGCTAAAGCACCCTCACTGTGTTTGGGCAAGCCCAAACAATCAGCAGCACCTGTGAAGATCAAGGGGCCATCAGCAGACAGGATCAGCTGATCTGGAAATGCTGGAGTTTACATTTCCTGGAGGGTTTTGCTCACCAAGCTGACTGCATCTTTTGCTTAGATAAAACAACAGCCTGATCCCTGCTGATGTCCTGCTGCCTGTGGTACCACAGAGAGCAGCTGCTTTTAGTCCTTTTGGAAACCAGATCCACCTCATTCCCTCTAATGCATCCTGGAAATGATCTTGTCAAGGAAGAATTCAAAGCAGGGAGGCAAAGAGGTAACAGCATGAGGACAGGGTCTGCAGGCTTCAGCCACAATCTCTTTGGGGTTAATTTGTGACCTCGAGAATAGAGGGAGTGGGATGTAAATGCTGGATGTTCTGTCAGGAAGGCATCATCACTTGATGCAATGGAAAATGATACAGGGCTGCTTCATGAGTGCTGGGGCTTCCACCATTCAAAGCTTTGCCTGCAGTAGGACTGTATGGAGGCTCCTTCAGTGGGAATATAACTAAATTCATCCTTAAATTACCCATAATCTGAGATTCTCACACAGCAAAGCCAAAAGCAGTTTAAGACAAAGTCCTGAGCAGAAAGTATTTTGTTCAGACAGACCAATACAACCCCACTGCTGCTGACTAAACTTTTTCATTATCAAACATAAGCTCCAAGTACGTGCAGGAGGAGATTTTTTTAGCATGAAACATGGAACTCAAAAAATCAATTGTTTACATGTATAGTAGATATCAGAGAGAGAACTGGCAGGATGAATCAGAGGTTTGAAAAACACTCCCAGGACTTGCCTTTAACAAGGCTGACAACATTTTGGGTTCTTAAATGATTGCATAGAGAGTTTTGAAGAAACAAAGAACACTGTAAAAACACATCACAGAGCAAAGTAAACACTCCACCCTAATAGGAAGTCTCTCCCCCACTTCTGATCAGACATTTTTGTGTGTTTTCAAGCCTGAATTTCAGATCCAACCTCAGAAGTTCCATTCCAATGGCTATTGGACAAATCCCCAGTACCATGCAGTGAGGAACCTTATTCCAAGAAGTGTCTGCACAACAAAAATAAACTCAGTACTCTGGCTTTATGTTGGATTTCCTGAGTGACATATCTTGGTGTAAGGTACACAGGAAAATCCAGACTCCAGCTAGTTACAAACAACAACTTAAAAGCCATTAAAAACTCCCAGCTAAAACAAAGCTTCAAAAGTCAGCATCAGAGTTGTACTGATTTTAATCCTGGGGTTGTACTGATTTTAATCCTGGGGTGTTTGGCAAAAACTCACACTAATACCATACATGATCAGCTGCTTCTAAAGTCTGGTGCAAAATATATCAGTTTTAGAACAACTAAGTCATCCAGCCCTTTTGGATTACTCTTTATTTTGTATTAAAGGAAACTTATGCATGATGTGCCATATTTTTCTTCCCTGGGAAACTCCTGGAATACCTGTGAAGCTTTTTGCCTTCATACCATTTAACATTTCTCAATGCTGTTTAAGCCCTTCTGCACATTTCTGCCTAGGATTGTGCCTACCACTTAATTCCAGGCTTACACCAGGTCTCGTGGCTCACTGCATGTCCAAACCCAGAGTTAACTGCTCTAAAGTGAGAGAGGAGGATCCATTTATAAGTACAATAGCCAGAGATATTTTTTTCCCTAAAAATGGTTAAGAGAAGACACTTTAGTACAATTACTGCAGGGACAAGGAGCCACACACCATAGCAGTCCTCAGATAACTTCCTCACCTCAAGTATTAGCCGTGTCCAGAGCAGAACAGGAGCCAAAATATTTGGACATCAAAAGAGTACTGGATTGGAATGTTTTCTCCATTTGTGTATTTGGAATAGGCAAGATTACTTTTGGCTTATAGAGTGTGAGAAAGTTCCTATTCAAAGCTTTTCCAAGACAGAATAGGAGCAAAAAGCACCTTCACACAGGGAATATTTGCCTCCAGAACATTACAGCAATTGTTGGTAGGGGCTATGAAAAGCTGGATTAGCATTAGTTCTCCTAAAAACAAGCTCAAACTCCAAATTTTCTGAAAAGGCCCATCCTCAGTAATTAGTGCAATTGTTTTCTGTTCAATTGCTTTTCAGTTATTGTACGCCTTCAGTACACATGCTTGAAAGTGCAACCCTGAAGGCTTCAAAGATTGAAAAATTAGGAAGTGACTTTCCACTGGTTTAGCCAGTAGACCAGTATGAGCTGTCTGAACATTACCATAACAAACCACCATTACACCACTTAAAAATAATATTTGTCTACTGAAGTTGTCTGCTACAAAGTCATCAACTTTGAGCAGTTTAAAAAAGGCACTAAATTATAGGGTGGAAGTGCTTAAGCAGAGTTTTATTTGCAGGGAATTTGCAGGACAGTTTTGCTCTTTCATCAGGAGTGGCAGATGAGGATTTCACATGTTTTTAAGATCCTGGCACGGAGGGGATTGTGGCTGATGTGACATTTATGGCTCAATCCAAACACAACCAAACTTTGCCATTTACTGTCATTCAGTACACTCAGACACTCACCTCTAATCTTGCAAGAGTGATCCCACCAGAACTGGTTTGTTTTGGTGACCTAAACACCCAGAGCCAGCCAAGTGCCATTAGTCTGGATGTGGGGAAATATTTTATTGCAGGACTGGCATCAGCACCTACTCCACCCTCCTCACATCACCCAGAGCCAGGGCAAAATGCTGTTTCTAGGCAAGGATCACTAGGAATGCACCCAGATCTTATTTTCTCAGCCCAAACCCAAGGTTTTATGGCTGATAGGAGGGACACTGACTTATAAAGCAAGATTTCTCAAGTCTTTCCCTGGCCTATCACATACCTTGTGATCTAGGACAAATTATCTTTGCTCCCTCTGCCTCAGAGGATTTCTTATCTACTTCAAGCTCCTTTGGAGAAGCCAGGGACAGGGAAGGAAGGATACAGCTCATGGTTCATTCATATGACCCAGAGGTACAGGATTCCTCCCACATTGTGACTAACATCAGTAAGATGGATCAGTATTTCTCCCCCATTATATCTGCAGAGCCCAACATCATCAGGAAAGCAATGCTCAACTTCTGCTTTAAGTGATAAACTTCACTCCTCTCAGCATGTGCCACTCCCTGTGCATCACAGAGCTCTCACATTAACTTGTCCAAAGAGGATGAAGCCTTTCAGTGAAGACAAGCAGAGACCAGAGCAGACAGCAGTCCAAGGAGACAGATACACACTACAGAATATTTTAAGTGAGGGAATTAGCTCCTCAGTGCTGACTGCAGTATTTTGAGGGCAGCAGGAGGCTGGTTTGCAAGGCCAGGCTCCCACCTCTCCTGCCATGCTCCAGTGATGCGTCAGCAGGCTGATTTTTAGTCAACACAGCTGAAATGTTTCTTCTTTGCTGTCCCCACTCATGATGCTTTGGAGCAGAGTCAGAGTCAGCTGTTCTGGGATGAGGCAACAGCCAGCTCATCCTACAGCTGGAGAAGGGAGCAGTCACATCTTCAGCATTCCCACCAGGCCTCAGGTGTGAGAGCACAGCTCCTGGGACAGCCGGCCAGGGACACAATGGCACATGGGGAGAGGGCCACAGGGAGCTGTGCTCAGCATTCGTGGACAGCAACAGCTGATCAGGCTGGAGGTTTCTCTTCAAGTGCCTTCCCTTTCTGCTCACCTTTGTGGCTTCTCCTCACAGATCCCACACAGGCAGACTCAGCTATAAAAGCCCCCATGGGACCTCCTCCCCCCATAACCCCATTGGGGCAGCAACTTAAATAAATTCCCTCTGTAGATATTTTCTTCACAGTCTTCACCCAGCACTTAAATACCCCCCACCCAGCTTCAGACACACAGGAGCTCAGCTGCCAGGCTGACTCCTGACCAGAGCATTGACACTTGGAATTGGCACAATCATTGATCACAGGAGTTAATTCCTGGAAGTCACATTCTTGGAAGCAGATGTTTAACACAGGGTTTGGCATTTCTCCTACCCTGCCATTCAAAGTTTCCTTCTGCATGTTGAGCATGGTTAAAACGCCCAACTGGAGAGTTCAGTTTTACTGGAAACCTCCGAGTTAGTTTTCATCCCAAATTAGAGATGTTTTCTGTTTCAACAATTAAATTACCATTTCAGGAAAATGTCTGCTGGAGTAAAAAAAAAAAAAAAAAACAAAACACTATTTCAATAAAATTGAGAAGGTCTGTTCAAACAATGGTGTTTTGAAGCTTGATAATACTGTAACTCAACATATTCCCAGTGAAAGCATTATTGTGAAAGGAAATCCTTCATCTTTGTTTGCTTACATGACAGAGCTACACTGATGCCAGCATTTTACCATCAAAGTTTTGGATCTGTTAAAATAAATTAATTTTGTGTGGAAGCTTTCTGTCAGAAGGCTTCTTAGCACACGTGCTCTCCAGAGCTGCTTCCTGAGCTGCCAGCACAGGGCTCTGTGGGGCAGTGGGCTCTGGGAAGAGGAGTCAGGAGGTTGCAGACAGGACTCCCAGAGATCAGCACCTCCCTACTGCTGAGAGACCATTGTTTGTGTGTCAATAAATGTTCAGCAGCACAAGTTTTGCATGCCTTACACTGATCCCAGCTTCCCTCTCATTACTTCAGCTCCATTTTTGCATGGTTTCCCCAACTCAATGATTTTTGATCAATAAACTAAGAAGAAAAAAAAAAGAACACCTCAAAGCTGTAAATACATCATTTAAAAAGCTTTGCATCTCAGTTTTTCCTAGCCATGTCTCAGGGTGGTAATGGTAATCATCCAAGCAGCATCTCCACTGAAGACACCAACTTGCTGCCTTGCAGATCTCAGCCAGGTAAGAAGAACGCTCTATGTATCCATAAATCTTATTTCTGTCCAGGCTTTTGAGAGAGATACATAACATTTAATAAATTGTTGCCTTTTTGTTACTTAGGACTAGAACCTTAAAATACTTATGTTCAAGGAAGTGATGGCAGATACTGCTCTTCTACTCTTGTATTTATCATTAAATGTTTCAAAGAGGTAGATCTCAGACATATGCAAAGGAACTAATTGCACTGATAATTTTCCAATGAGTGGAATTTGTGTTTGTTCAAATGTAGCCTTGATATTCCAGTTGCAGAATTGGCAAATAAGCCAGGAAGAAAAACAAACAAACAAACAAATAAAACTCAAAAAAAAATCTCCCAAAATAACCTAAAGGGATGGCCAAGAAAGAAGAAATAAACAGATTTCAGAGCAGTGATATTAAGATTGGGACAATTCAAATAGTGGAAGGAAAATGAGGAATGTTGAGCCACAGATTGCAGCCTGTCTGCCTCTGCTGTGGGTGTGGTACAAGGACAATGCATTTCAGCCACAGCTTGGAAAATGAGAAATCTTCTGCCTGGGTGTAAAGCCAGGGGCAGCTGTAGGGAAGCAAGGATAATGTGTGGATGACCATGGCCCAAACTCCCAATTATCTCCTGACAGAGAGATTTTAGTTTGCCATCACTGCAGAAATAGCACAAGCTCCAATTTCTCTTGTTCCAGCCAGCTACTGCCTGCACTCACAATACTCCAAACCAACTCTCAACACAGACTGGGCTCCCAGCTAGTTAAAAAAAGGGAATAATACTTAATTCTATCAAGCTTGTAACCTTCCCAGGCTGTGAGTTGAACACAGCTTTCAAAAGCTTGAAGCTGATAACCCACTCCACCATCTGGCAGCAGGTCAGAGGATTCATTCCTCCGAGGGGCAGAGCTGCAGGGTGAAGCCCAAAGACACTGATGGCTGCAGCTGAGTGCAGCACAAGCATTTGGAATTGCCTGGGCTGGAATAAAAGTACCAATATAGCATTTCAGCTTAAACGGGTGAAACTCAGCATGACAATGGTTCACACTTCACTTCCTGTTGAGCCCTTAACAGCCAGCCCTGCCAGAGCTGTAGACGCCAGGAAGAAGGCAGGGTGAGGCCACAAATATTCAGGAGGGATCCTAGAACTTCACAATACATAGGAGGTATTAGAATTGGTGATTTAGTTGATTTTTTCCCCCCAAA
Organism: Cettia cetti; assembly: GCA_013401135.1. Lineage (NCBI taxonomy): Eukaryota > Metazoa > Chordata > Aves > Passeriformes > Sylviidae > Cettia > Cettia cetti. The sequence continues at coordinate 11,994 of VZUI01093001.1, read as the reverse complement.
ATCTATCAATTCTGGGATTAACTTCCCTCAAATTCTGGGATAAGATTGCCACGACCACAGGCAAATACAACACGAGCAAACAGTCACAAACTTGGACAAGACTTTGCAGCACAGCTCCTTGTTCACAGATAACCCAGATGGGAACTACCCTGTTCATCTTTAGGAGATTATTTACAAATACTGCCCATCATCTATTTAATTTTACCATATATAGTCCTCCAGACAGGCAGTGAACAACAGAAACAAGAAGAAATAGTGGTTTACATTGAGACTTAACTCTGCCTGTTCCCCAGGGACCAAAAGGATACAAGATAGGTGAGTCTGTGAGTGGAGGACAGAAGAAATAGAAGGGTTCCTCTAACCCTTAACTGCTCCAGCTGCTCTCTTTGCCAACCTCCATACACAAGCCAGTCTTTGTCTCAGCCTGGACTTCTGTGCTTTGCTCAGAAAGGGAAGTATCACTCTGTCTAGACCTCCTTACAAAAGCACTTTCAGTGGTTTCTGCGGAAATATTAACACTTCTCCATATAAGAAAACAAGACTTTCACCATTTGCCTATGAGAGCAAATGAGTGAGTTGAATTTTTTCTAAAAAAACACTAGCATTGGGATAATTGACAAAATATTGTAAACTGCTATTTATACTCCACGCTTGTTTTTCAAAGAAATTCGTTTCATTGTCATAAAGACCACAAACTGATTTTTTTTTTTTAATGACAAAGAAATAAATGTAATTTTTCTTCTGTTTAATATTAGGAAGTTTTCAAGCACTGTGTGAAATGTGCAGAGAAAGCAACTCCATCATCTTGGCCATGGAAAAATAAGGAAAAAAACCCCAATATTTGTAAAGCTCTTTCTCAAGAACATCATGGGCAATGTTTCTAGTGAATCAGTATCTCCACAATCAATCACTTACCATATGTTTGCTCATTTCCCACACACAAGGACACGATGTCTTGAGGCTTCTGTATCATGAATAGTCTCAGCTGCTTCACATGAAAACATGGAGAGCTGCTTCTGAAAACCTGCATTAATACAGCTTTTTTTGCTCTTTTGCACATCTGCACCAAGAACAGTTGTCTTACCTGTAGAACTCATGGAATTACACTGAAAAAAATCCCATAAAGACTACCCAAAACTTGATGAAAGGCATTACTGGCCAAAACCTTTGAGGCTGCTCTCTTTGCTCAGTCACAGAGCTGTAGCCAAGCACTTTTTGACATCAAGTGCAAGTTTATGCACAGGAAGACACTGAAAGAGAGCACACAAAAAACTCCATCTTTACATCACTTTCATAATTGGTCTTCACAGGGGTTTTTAGCAAAATAGCATCTAAAAACCCCCTTTCACGCACAGACACAACAGATTTTGCAACTCAAGTTGTTCTTCAGAAAAAAATAGCTCACTATAAGAAGTTTTTACACTTTTGAGACTGGAGGAAGCTTCATGAAGTTAGATCAAGCAATAGAAAACCAAGGAAATGGGACATCAGAGACTTTTCCAGGAATGCCTTTTCCAAAGCAGAGCCCACAAATAATTTTTCACCAACAAGGACATCACCAACAGGAGACTCTCACGGATAAAGTGCCAGCTGCAGAGCTTCTCCTTTTAAAAGCTGTGAACGGCAACCACGTGGTGCTTACTATCGAATCCACCTGGACACTCCTCTCCTCCTGTCCAGTTGCCACCTTAGAAATGAGCTTGCTAATGAGCTCGCTAATTAGCTCGCTAATGAGCTGACAAGTGTCAGATTTCTGCTGCAGCTGGGCACAAAGCCGGGCTCCAGGCTATCAGGAGCTGAGGTTGGTTTATTCCTCCCTTCCTTTTCAAACAACCGAAAAGGCCTGGTTAATTCAAAGCCTAATTTGGTTCAAATTTTGTTTAGTTCACCCTAAAATTTTGTATTTCAGAGGCAAAGGTTCAGTGCCTCTTGCACTGCTCTCCCTTTGGCTCTGCTGTCTAAGCCCCATATCATGCACAGGGTTTAGGTTTGTCTACCTAAGCCATGCCATGAGGGCTTGAGAAAGATCAACATTTTCCATCAAAACTCTGCTTTGACCAGACCTTTCCAACCAGTTTTCCTTTATCCTGAATATATTAGAGGCAGCAGGAAGGGGCTCTCCATTTGAAATCACACTCTTCACCCAATTTATTTTTCATCCTATTTATCCACTTATTTCTAATCACACCCTTTAGAACCATAAGTGTTCCTCTTATGAATATTACAACCCATTTGATTTTAATTATCACTCATTTACAGGAAGGGTGTGGCCAAATTAAATTGTAATTTGTGAACTGACAACTCTCATTTGCAAAAGAAAACAGCTGTACAGCCGGATTTTTCACCATCCCCCCCCCCAAGAAGAGCTGGGAAAGAAAAACCCAGCAAGGAAAAGGAATGGCAAAGAGCTTTATTGGTTCTCCTGGACACTACCATCACCCTTTAAGCTGCATATTCAGCTCCCAGAGGGATGAACAGCAAAACTCTCCCTGTTTCAGTGGCAATCCCGTGGCTGGAAGGGAACCACAGATGATATTTCCAGGTTACTGGTTCAGGAGCATCCCACATCATCTGCTACACAGATGTGTCCAGATGTGGGGGTGGCAGCCTCCTGGTCCAAGGCAGGCTCCTAGGTGGGGCAGGGTATGGCAGCAGACCCTGTGAGCTTGGGAATTCCAAGGAACACCCTCACCTCCACCAGCAGCTTTATCATGGGCCTTTTACAGGTAGAGTGTAAGCAGCTGTAAATTTTTTAGGGCAATAGATGATGGAAGATACAGAGAGGGATTTTTCTTGTTAATCTGCAGACAAAAATAACTCTACTAAAATGTGCTCTAGGAAGGGCCAAATGAAGGCTGCACAAGGGGCCCATCCCATGGCTGCACAGACAAAAGGGCTTTGAGAGGAAAATGTATCCACAGAGCTGCAGGAATGATTGCTTCCAGAAGAACGTAAGAAATCCTCTCCAGAGGGAGGATCCTCACCAGAGGGAGGACCGAGGCCACTGACTCATCTGGTGCAAGGCAAAATTACTACTTCACAGTCATAAACCATTTAGGTTGGAAAAGACCTTGAAGATCATCAAGTCCAACCACTAACCCAGCAGCACTTCACATCAGTGAAATTATGCAGATACTCCGTGTCTAATGAAGTTGCACGGACAAGTTTTCTCAGCCAGCTTTTTTCCCCACAGTCTCCAAGAACTTGTGTGTCCCCCTCAGATTGGTTGGTGAGTTTATTATTTTAATAACATTTCCCACCACCCAATGGAGGAGTGTTGAAAATTATCTTGGAAACATGCATTTACTCTCAGTTAGAATCAAAACATCAGAGGCTCTGCATCAGACAAAGAGACACTCTGGAACCAAATTTGTCACATTTCTCACAGATAGTCCTTGCCATTAATGCTACCAAAAGATGTTACCATTTCTTGCTATTTTAATGGTTCTTTCAACATCTGGTTATTTTCCTAAACACCCCAACCTCTACCTAACATGGTAAAAGACTGGTCCTGTTGTTAAATTCCTGTTCCTTTTTTTAAGATACATAATAAAGCTGGAACCTAATCTAACATCTTTAAAGACATCACCCGGTAGGGAGGAAGAACAGGATTTTCTGAGCCAGCAATGTCCCAAGAGTAGGAGCATCAGGCTCAGGTTGATATGGATCAGAGGGGATTTCTGGAAGTCCTCTTCTGCAACCTGCCTCCTCTTCCATGGAGGGACAGCTTTGCTCAGGTTCTTAGAGGCCTTTCCTAGGCAGGGTTTAACATCTCTAAAGCCACTTCAGCTATTGCAGGAAGCACAGAGGCACCTCAGAGTACATCTAGGGAGCCAGGAGAATAAGTCCATTGATGGGAAGGTATAGGAAAATGGATGGAATAGTATCTAAAAAGCATTATTTTTTTCTATCAATCCTACCCAGAATTATGACCATGAAATTGTTTTCTGAGGGTTCATAGATTCATGGAGTTCCTGTGGCACATCACCTCTGGATCTCCATACTGTTATAATCCAGGATTCTCCAAAGACCTCTTCTGTGCCATCAACACCTCTAATTTTTACCATTAATCTCAATTTATTTGGCGTTTTTCTGAACAGCTCAGCTTCTAGAGACACAGAGTACTAGAACAATGTTGACTTTCACGGTGAAAAACCCCTGCTAGATTGTGGAGGAAAGCAGAACAGAGAACCTTACAGATTCCAAGGCCACAAGTCAAAAGCACCCCCAATTAATTTTATTAGTTCAACACGCAGTGAAAGCTGGTTTGCTGCCGAGCCACGTCGGATTTGGGGATTCTCAATCATTTCCCCATTAGTGGAGCTTTCATAACGTCTCTCCTGGGCACATTCAGACTTACTCACACCTGAGCTCATACTTCAATCTTTCCTTTCAGTCACAAGATCTCTTTCTGTCCCTCCTACTCAACAATTTATTGCTGACTCTTACAGTGACAAAATTATCCTTGACATTTCTGCCCTTCTGGTGCAATGGTTGGCTTTAGTCAGCGGTTCAGAAGTTGAGGGAGAGGAGGATGATCACCTAAGGAAACAAAGTGTAGGCGACACAGCTAAAAAGATCTCACAATCTGTAATCCAGCCTCATCTTTTCTAGGAATATGACTCCCTCTTTAAATGACTGCTTGCAAGTAGCAAGACTCAAAGCAAGGCTGGAGCTGAGAGCAGAATTTATCACAAGAAGGCTTAAATGGGAAATGTGTTATGTTTGAGCTTTATTGTATGGGTGCATAGACAGATGATAAAATGTTTTATCTCAGGAAGTGGGAGGCATGGGAAACATCTGCTGAGAGCATGACCACTTCTTTAATATATTAAATACAGGCATGCTATAAAGGCAGATCACCCCATGTATTATTGAATTAAAAAATAAATATTGCAAAGATTTATATCCTGGTTTCCTGTTGCTCAAGAGACAATTGTGATGAGGTTTCCAAGGACGCAGTGTTTCACAAGCAGCTATCTAATTCTAGCTGCTGTGTCATCTTATAGAACTTTCTTCCAACGCTTTCTTCAGAGCGTTGGACTCACCACCCATTTGTCTCAACAAAATTTCCTACAAATCTTTCTCCTTTTTTTCCTCTCTGCTACCATTTCTGCCCTTTGTGTCTAAGTGATGTTTCTCTACAAAGAGCGAGCAACCCTGTCTTTTCTATGATCACTGCACTCTTTTTCTAATAAACACCTACTGCAATTAATCACTAACTACCTAATTAAGCACTCTGCTTAATGTCCTATGGTTGGAAAGCAAAATGTTATTGCCTGGGTTTTTTCCCTTCCACTGTGGAAAGTGTTTAGCTTTTGTCCTATCTTGACTCTGGCTTTTGCAATTATTTTTTGCCATATAAAAGGCAAATTCCCAAATCCTTTTTCTCAGAAACTTCTAAGGGTCCCAAAGCCATGAACAGAACAAGGTCTTGCTGCAGGAAATGGGGTGAATCTCCCCCATTTTCAGACATATTGACTGGTATTATACTTTTATCCATTCATCCAGCATTTAATCCATTTAAGAGTCACTCCCTGGAGTTTTAAAATCTTCAGTGTCCTCATCTCATCCTACCTATCTGATCTTATGCTATCTTGGTCCACCAGAGACTCACTGTATTGCTTTCACTTGTAATTCTGCTCTGCCTAATTCACCCCAGTGGAGGATTGTTATTTCATTTGTGTGGGTCCATATCTTCAGGATCTTTCCTCCTGTTGCTGAATCACTTCCTCTACAACAAACTCTTTTTTAAAATCAAGTAAGAACTGATGGTAAAGCATTTTACAACATGCTCTTAGAAAGACCCACAGAGGAAAAACTGTTGTATGACAGTATTTCTGAGTGCAAGTTGCTTGTCAGCAAGGACTCCACTTAAAAATCGTGTTAATGGAACCACCCAACTTCATAAAGCCAGTTTTGGAGGCATTAAGTAGACCTTTGGTGGTCAAGACCATCTGAGTGTATTCCAGCCCCAGAATACTGAGTAGGCTGTGTAAATGGCCTCTGAACTGCTAAATTACATGGCATTGTTTTTACTGAATGATTAAAACACTCCAACACCCACAAAGAACTTCCAAAACAGCTGAGCAAATGCTTTTGGAGGGTGTCATGCTTTTTCCTTTCCATTTTTGAAACATGCTCTTTCTTTTCCAGTTTTATAACTGTTGTAAATAAAAGTGGTTGGACAGATGTTTGGAGAAAGCAAAGAAAAGGGGTCACAAAGTAAATTAAAGCAAAATCAGCCTGTTCAGAGCTGAAGATATGGGTCCCAGTTTCTGTTAAAAAATAAATACAGATTCATGTGTCTTTATTTCAGTGAGCACAACCCATGCTTGTTCTACAATGTCTTCTGAGCAGAATGAAGAGCAACGAGGCATCACCCAGAGAGGGAAGAGCACAGAGGGAAGAATAATAGTAGAGTAGAAAGGCCAGAAATCCTTCTAAAAACAGAGCACATCATTAAGTAGAAAAAAGCTCCATTAAACATCATATCTGAGATAGCAATGGTTTTTTATATTTTATGCTAGCGCCACGAGGCCTAAAATGATGATCAAGGACTCTAAAGCATGATGTTTTGTAAAACAAACTACAAGACAGTCCTTGCCTTGAAATACTTACTGCTTCAGCACGGAAGGCAAGAGGCAGAGGAAAAGAAAATCCAGGCCCCGAAGAGTTGTAGGAGAGGGAATGGGAACAGCACATTTATTCCCCTGACACCAGTTAAATGTTCAGTGTAACAACTCCCTAGACTGTTATTTTCCTTCAAGAAGAATAGACCTCTGCCACTTAGAAAGTGTTTTTAATTTAAAACTATTTTTACTCCAAAGCCTGAAGTGCTGTTTTGTAAACCCATCAGGCCAGTCTCTCACCAGTGGCATTCTCGTATCAGTAAGGAAAATAAAAAAGGCAGCAGGAAGGAATTGATGAGAGGCTATCCCAGGCCACAGGAGTGGCCCAAGAAAGCTGCACTCCTGTGGTCACAGACAAAGATTTTCCAAAATCAGTAGGTCCACAGGCAGGATTGCCAGCTGGGCTATCCTGAGATGGGAATCAGTGTCACAGTGACATGATCTTGGTCATGCCACTGCACAGTCACAGTTCTCAGCTGTCTTTCATCACCATTTACAAGCAGCCATCAGGGCAGGGTATTCCACACTGGTGTGTTCCTGGAAACACTTGGCATTCCCACAGCACTGAAAACAGGGCTATGAAGGAGACAGGGGACATCTGGGAAAGAAACCTTCTAGTTTTCATCAACTCCAACTGGTGCCCACCAGGACAGAGCTGAAAGTGAACTGGCACCAGCTGGACCTCTTGACACTGAGTAGCAGACTTTGAAGAAATAGAAGAGAAGGGAATTTTTGTATCCACATGGCAAGCATGAAAATAACCCCTCTTTGTACCTAGATTCAGGAACAATGCCCCGCTCTAACAACTGGGACCAACACTGAGTTGTGTCAACAGATGACTCAGAGAGGAGGAGGAGGAGAAGAAGATGGAAAAACAGGCCAAAGAAAGGCAAGGCTGCTGGAAGAAAAGCAAACAAAAAGCAGCAGTGAAAGCAGCTGTGTTCTGAAGTGAGTGTGCTCGACTCGGAAATCGGTTAAATTACGGGGAAATTCACCTTTCATACTTCCTAATGCTCCCAACAAGCCTACCTCACATTCTCAGAGGGGGCAGGGGAATGAAAAACATACTTGGGGATAATTAAGCAAACACAGGATGATTAAGAAGGTAAAGCTATTCTCCCTTTGATCCAAACCACCCTTCCCAGCACCCCAGCTCAGAGCACATTCCATCCTTATTTTTCAAATCAGCCCCTCCTGAATTGCCAGCTGCCTCCCTAAGCAGGGAATACAGCAGGTTCTGCAAGCGAGCAGGACAGAAGTCCAACCATGCAGGAAATCCAGCAGGAGCTGATAAACACCATACAGGTATGGGATTTCAAGGGAAGCAGGCCCATGCTACATGTTACAACTCCTGTTTAATAGAGTAGGGCAAAAAATGCCAGAAAGCTCATTTTTCCACCATTTGAAAGATCCTGAAAAAATACAGACAGTTGGGTTTTTTTGATGGCCTCCTTGAGACTGTAGCACAGCAGCAGCATTTAACAGATTCAGGGACATACCTGTGCAGAGAGTTAGCCCTAACTCATTGGAATTTCTTACGTGTCACCAGGGCTCAGTACAGACCTGTGTTTGAGGTAATAAACCAGCAATCTGCCTTTCCAATCAGGGCAGACTCACATCCAAGGCATTTCAAAAGCCCCACGATTTCAGCATTAATTTTCATTCCAAAACAAACGGGAATATTTCTTTTCACGATTCTGATCAAGACAGAAGCAATCTGACTTCATACCAGGTTTTAAAAGAAAATTTTCTTTAAATTTTTAAAATTAGCATAAATTTTAAAAATCAGATTTTCTGCCTTTTTTAGGGGTATTTGATATTATCAAAATGCTGGATCTGATTGTCTGGGAATTTTGTGGACAGTCTGTTTACATTTCCAAAGTTCTGTCTTTGAGAATACAGTACCTTCCAACAGCAAGATATTTCATAATAGCATTTGAGTCCCACAGATTCTCACCCAGCAGTGCACTCAACACCTTGGGTCATGAAAGAATTAGCTATTAGAAGTAATAGCAATTAAGATAGGCAAAAATAAGTAACACAGGGCATTGTCCAGCATTTTGATGTCACCCAATGGCAAAGGCATAGGATAAAATCCACTAAGGAGGTAGGAAAAGTCAATTTAAGGGGATCTTCCTGCTTCTCCCAGGAGGCACCAATCTAAATCAACTGTATCTCATCATTAAAAACCCCATCCCACTTGCCACAAGTGTAGGAGTGAAAGCCCACAGCCCTGGCTTAGTTTCAAATGGGATTTCGCCTGCTTATAATTTCACTTGTGGTTTCAACCAGAAAAAGTTGCTGTTCCCCCCTTGTTCCTGTAAATGCCGCTCTGCAGGGAGGGTGCATGGATATGCTGCTTCATTCCTCCTGATCCTACTTTCTCCTGAGTGATTATTTCCCTTTAATAAGTGTTTCCACTAAATAATTATTCTAGTGAATAATCATCCTCATGAATAAATAAAAACACTTCAAGAGCTTACAGGGTGGAACTGTGGAGCACTTCTCCCATCCCAACTGTGGAACAGCTGGAATAGCTGTACCCTTGGCCTCTCTGCTGACCCCTTCATTTCAAGCCTCTTTCTGAGGTGCCTATTGTAAGAACAAAGCTCTGTAAGAGACATCTTATGAATAGCGAGGTCCTCAGTGCAAGCCTTTCTGAGGATTTCCACCCACTCTGTTTCAGGGAGAGTGGCTCCTCTGGAATCAATTAAATGACTCCCAACTGCACCAGCTAAAGATCTGGTTGGGTTATTCTCATTCCTGCCTCTTGCCCCAGCTCTGCAGCAGAGGAGTTCAGGCCTCCACAAACATCCTTGATCATTCTCTCTATGAAATCTGTCTCTGACTGGTTTGCCCTGCTTTGTCTACACAACATGCTGGCTGCTGTAATATCAAGGTATTTGCATTACCAGGAAAGTCTTGGGCGTGAAAGGAAATTTTAATTTCCTCCTTAGTTGAGCACTTTACAATATGTGTTTTAATAAAACAGAGAGAGTCAAATTATTGCTTGTAAATGCCAATGCGCAAGAGAATTAATTAGGGCAGCAGCAGTCTGGCTGTGGAGCCTCTCTTGAGGGGTTCATGTGCTCAGGACAGCCAGAGCATGGATTCCCTGAATAAATGTCTCCTAAAATTGCAAGCTTATGCATTTAATCTTGATGCAAAAAAATCACTGCTTTTGAAATCAGACTCATGATACACCAAGGGCCAAGTTAATCTCTGTTCCTACAGTATCCTCCATCAGCCCTGAAGGAAATGGTGATCCTGATATGAGGGAGGTGTGTCTGCCAATGTGTCTGTAACCTGGAGGAGATTACAAAATTTTTTTTATAGCATCCAGTGAGAATAAATCTTGAGAGGTATTAGGCAAGATGGCATAATTGTTCTGCTAATCTTCTCCTCCAGAGATTGGGTTTAGGCCAGTACATAATGGTTTAGTCAAAATAACCCCCAAAAATGTAGAGGACAATCATCTGCTATGAGCTTAGATCCAATAAATACCCTGGGTGCTTAATTGTGCATCGTTTTACACTCTGTAATCCCTCCACCAACACCTCAGTGCAGCTGAAAATGCTGTCAGTCATCTTAAGCTTTCACAAATCCTTCAGCTGACTGTAGGAGCAAGACACAATTTTTCTGTCTCTCGGAGGTCTGTAGAAATTCTGGCCCATCTACCATAACTAAAAGTCGTGATACAAAATTAGGTGGAAGCACAGGATGGTGTGACAGGCAGGATGAGTGTGGCTCCAGAGGAGGTACCAGGAGTGAGCAGGATCTCATGCCCAAGGGAGGCTGGGCTGGGTCAGAGGGTGGAGGATGCACTCCTGGCTCAGAGGATGGAGGATGCACTCCTGGCTCAGAGGATGGAGGATGCACTCCTGGCTCAGAGGATGGAGGATGCACTCCTGGCTCAGAGGATGGAGGATGCACTCCTGGCTCAGAGGATGGAGGATGCACTCCTGGGGGCAGTTTGGGTACATGAGAAGAGGCTGAGCGTGCCCAGCAGGACAAGCATCACCATACAGGACTATAAAGTGAAGGGAACACCCTCTCCTGATTCATGCAAGTGAGAAAACCGTTGCTGTCCCTACCTGCCTGCAGGCAAGGGGTTTTGGTGTGAATCTGCTGTTCCAGGCTCAGCCAAAGACAAGCCTGTGAAGCTCTTCCAACGTGATTCAGCCCAGTTTGTTTTGAAAAGCCCCACATGTACATGAACACAAGTTCAGGAGGCACGTCAGCTGCAGCTTGTGTTGGGAGCACAGTTGCTGGGTTGATACACTTCAGCCAGAAAGAAAGGAATTCTTGTTGAAACTTGTTCTGTCTGTTGCTCTGGATGTAAACTTCACATATCTTGTGGGAGGCTACATCCACAGAGAATAATCAGAATGCATGGGAAAAAAAGGGAAACATTTGCACATAGTCCAGTTTCCATTTCTGCTTTGCTGCTGCAGATTATTAGCACATTGAATATAACAGCTAGTGCTCACTTACAAAGACTATGAATAAATCTCTCCTTTGTTCTCTTTCAAAAATCAAGAGAAAGAAGAGATAGGGCAGGATAAGGAATGCGTTAAATCTGATAGTGTTCAGAATTTATTCAGTCTTGAAAGCTCTTTTTTCAGGGACTGACATTAAGTTAAAAATTCAAATTATTCCCATTAAAACAAGGTTCCCTAGTACAGCTGTAAAGAATAAATAGAACATAACTAGGACATTTGTGTCTGGCCATAAGCCACTAAAATTTCCAAGAATTCTCAAGGGGAACTCTCAAGGAGAGTGTCAGAATCCCAAACGACCTTGACATCACCTCTGAATCAATAACTTGACATCTGATAGAGAAAAGTGGAGAACACTGAGCCATAAAAGGAGCTTATATGGTTCAGCAGCAGAACTCAGACAAAGAATTAAGGGATAAGGAAAACTTCAGACTATAAAAATCAATGAGATGCTGTTGCCAAAAATTAGAATTCACACTTTGGGTTGTAGAATGGGAGAAAAGCAGTAGAATAGTGTAGGCAAGACTCAGAAGCTGATTTCCATCCTCTGATCAGCTGTGATGCCACTCCTCTTACTCTGAGTCCTTTCAACAAGTTGTTTAGGGGCAAATTGTAAAGAGCCTAGAAGGGAGCAGTAGGAAAGAATAAAAGATGATCAGATATGAAAGTGAGTTTCATCTGGAGAAGGAAGAAAAAAAGGAAAGAAAAGGAAGGGAAGGAAAGAAAAGAGAATGGGAATGAGAAAGAGAGAAAGAAAGAGAGGGAGAGAGGGAGAGAGGGAGGGAGGAGGGAGGGAAGAAGGAAGGAAGGAAGGAAGGAAGGAAGGAAGGAAGGAAGGAAGGAAGGAAGGAAGGAAGGAAGGA